>WBNO01032059.1:1630-59918 GCA_013400575.1 Peucedramus taeniatus | reverse complement strand
TCTCATCTTCTTAAAACCTCTTTCATTTTTTGCATTGCTCTCTATAAGTCATGAGAATTAGAAGGGGAAGTTTTGGACTGGAATTTTTATCTTGGAACTTACTTATCTTTTTTGGACTTTCTGCCTGTAGTCTTTTCACACATTGACAGAGTTGCCATGGTGTCCCTCGCATGGTGTCACCCTCCAGTGGTCCCACTGTATTAATCCTGGAACTGCCTCTTCAAAGGAAATTGAATCATCTTTAAGGTTCAGAGAATTATTTCAGGATGCTACTACTGGGCTAGCCACCGACCTGATATTCTTCCCTCAAAGAGAATAGACTAGGTTGTGTTTTCATTATACATACTTGTTCTGCATGGTTTCAGTACATCTGTCTGAAGTTGATATTTTAAGTCTTTGCTTTAATTTCTTTCTGTCAAATACCACTGGCAAATTAGGTTTAGCACTGTCCATCCTATTCCCCTCAGAATTTTAATTAGTTCTGTGCTGAACACCCAGTTGTACACTGCAGTTTTATGTGTTTGATATCTACATATTTATTTGTCAAAATCAAATTGCTATGATTCAGTTAATTCTCTAATGCATTGCTGTTTATCTGCAGAGAAAGCAACATTGTGAGGGGAAAAATCCCTGATCAAATCTATTCAGATAACACTATAAAATGGTTAAACTCTCAGCTTTAGGCTGGAGGATGGCCTGAGTGTCATAGTCCTATGACCGGTTGGGTTTTTTAACTGGTGGAGAGGAAATACAAGGTAAACATGAACCTTTCTAGGTGTTCCTTAGGATCTGTTCCAGGTATATCACTGTCTGCCCACCCTTCTTGGTGAAGAAGGGACAAGTGCCTTAGATGTGTCTGAGTTTCCAAATGCAAAATGAATAACTGTAAATATGGCTAGGGCATATGGTACACTTTGATCCTAAACAGAGCAAGCAAGGTTTCATCCAAAGTGATTTAAATTTGGATGTGACTTGCTTTGAATTTCTCTAACTTTTCTTTATATTAGCATTTTACTTGTCTGTTCTTTTTATAATTAACATTGTCAATACAACTGCAGAGCACGAATGCAGTTTTTCACTGCCAGCTTTTCAGAAATATGGAAAAAATTCTGCAGAGTGCCCACATTTGAAATACTCATGGAAACGTGTGTGTGACATACTGATGGCCAAATACTGATCTTCATTTTTTAAATTCAAAATTTAGTGATCTTCTGAAAAAGAGCTGGAGGAGTGGATGGGATACCTTTGTCCAGTACTAATTCTGCTAGAGGTCTAATGTGAGTCTTCCAGATCTCGGGCCAAATTCTTCTCTTATGCAACAGCAAGCTCTGAAGTCAACTTTTCTTTTTCTGCATAGCTGAGGAGTTGCTGTTGTTACTTGCCAATGAGCCTCTGCTCTTCATAGCTCTTTTTTTCCACCTTGTGGGTGGTGATGGAAAGGTGTATGTCAGGCTTCTGTCACTGTACAGAAAAAATAAACTAGCACTGCAGAGAACTTCAAAGTACAGACAGAACTAGCCAGTTTTTTTCAAACCTAGAACCTAGTTTTCTTCATAGTAGTGGGTTTCTTTTAGTAGCTAATGAGCACTGAGAAGAACAAAAGGATGGCAGAGAAGCATTGAAAATGGACAGTTGGTGCACAGAGAGGGGTTTTCTTTGCAGAGTTTCAATGCTGAAGCCTTTAGAAGAGAGCACTTACAGATGTTTGATTTCTTTCAGGTCTTCAGATTTTGGGACATTATACACAAAGTTGAATCTACAGCCTGGGATTGCCACTGTTATTGACAATTTCTACATTTGTTCCACCAACAAAAAGAAGGTATGTGGCAAAAAACCATTTTTGTAGTGCAGGTGAGAATCTGCGACTGTGTGAAGTGTGTTTTACAAGTTTTCACAATATAGGAAACTGATTTTCACGATGGTGAAGATCACCTTTGGTGCATTTGTGACATACAGAAGTGGGATATTTATTGTTCCTGAACAGTATAGAGAGAAAAAAAATATCTTGATGGACATGGAAACCTTATGAGATCATTGATTCATGTGACTCCTGGAAATCAAGCTTTCGTAGTGTTTTCCATGCAAATGAAAAAGGAAATTCTGTAGGTTTTCACACATCCCAATGGATTCTGGGACCAACAGTCAAACTCTTCAACCTTAATGCACCAGGTTCTTTGCATGTTCCTTAATATAAAGTATAGGGATTGGGCAGGCTGTCATTGATAATGATGTTTATCCTGTGTAGAACCTTAATTAAATAAATTTTTAAAAACCCTCTCCTTGAAGCTTTCTTAAGAAATGTTCCTGCATCATTACTAAGAAAAAAACCCCTCTTTTCCTGGAACCTGGAAAGGTTAAGTGGACTTTATAAATGAGTGCAACATCGATCTACTGAGTGTATTTACAATGGGTGTTATATTAGAAGCAACAGGAACAATGATTATAAGAAAAAATCACAGTAACAGCCCTTCTATGTCTTCAAAGTGCCTGTGATTTAAATGGCAGGTATTGTGAAGTACAGTGTGAAATGCAAGAATGGTGGGTCTTTCATGAAATAAGAATTTTCTGCTGAAAAGGGCCTTTTAAATCCAGTGTCATACAGAAACACTGATTTCAGATAGAGGCCTCTGAATGGAAGAAAAATGTTTGTTGTGTTTGTTTGTTTTTGCTTAATCAAAAATCAGTGGAACTCAGTAGAGCTGCCTCGATGATTAAGTACATATTGTATTTCCCTTGAAATTGTCACTGGAATTTTGTGCCAAGCTGTGCTGTGTCTGAGATTGGTAATATATTTTTAATCTGCTGTAAAGCCAGAAAGTATTGTTTTGTTTCTTGAGGTGGAACCGCCAACAAGCACGAAGTTTCTTCAGACTGGGTATCTCAGATATACAATCTACTGGTGGTTTCAAGTCCAAAAGAATAAAACCAAAAATCTTTACCCATCTCAGTTTCTGGAATAAAAGCTAGAAGGATGAGATGGATGAGAGCCCCATGGGGGATCTTTCCCAGCTCAATCAGCTACAATATCAAAGCCTGCCCAAGCACAAGGGTTCAGTGACAATAGGATTATGCCAGTTGTGTGAAAAAAGAAACAGCAGTAAGATCACCACTAAANACTCACCAGTGTTCACAAGAACCCTCATGTTAATCCCATCTAAGAAAAATCTATATTCTACTGAATTTCACAAGTTCAAGTTCTTAGAGATACAAACCCTGCTTAGTAAACTAATATGATATTGAAAGCCACCTGATACAGAAAGTCCCTTTGAGTCAATATAAATATGCTTTTTTTATGTGGATATTTGCTTCTATGAAAGTATACAAAAAACAAAAACAGCAGAGCAGAAAGGATTTCTAGGGTCTTTAAATGATGCCAGAGGGAGATATAATAATACATAGAAATATACATACATGCATATATGGCACAAAAATTATGAAAGCAGAGGGGTTGCATGTTTTAGCCAACAGCTTCAACTGTTCTTGGAGGTTTCGTAGTCACCTGTGGAAGGTAAGAAGGAAGTCTTCATGTTGTAAGAGTTTCATGTTCTAAGTCGTTGTAATGGGAAATTTTAGCTGCTGGACCTTTGATTAGGGCATTAAGAGCAAGACTAAGTTGATCTCACACGAGTTATTTGGGATGATGGAGGAACATATCTCCCTATTTCAGCACAGTTGCACTGCGGTGGAATAGAATATATAGAACTCTGACTCTCTTTTCTGAGCTGAGCAGAAGTCTCAGGGTTTTACTTGTTCTTGATGTTACTTCAGATTATTATGGTGTGTGTTTTCTTCAACCAGTTCACATCTTTTAAAATGTGCTGAAAATGGAAACTGGAGTGCAGGCTGCATATACTGGGACTGAGCATGCACTTTAAATTTAAAGCATAAGTAGTCCCATGCTACCACTTAGCATTTAGTGACTGGGAAAATACATGAAAGCAAAGATAAAATACATTTATAGGGATTTTTAATACTTCACATATTAAAAAGTGTTCTATGATTTCATTTCATTTAGCCATTTTTGTCCTCATCTGTGGAAGAACAGACACTGGACATTTACAGCTCATCAGTCTCACCTCAGTGTCATCAGGGCATCAACCACATCTGATTTAAGTTCTGCAGAATTAGGTATCTGGTCAAGCTCTCTCCCTCTACAATCAAAAAAAAAATTCAAAGGAGAAATATGGGTATCTCCAGGCAGTTCATACTATTAAAACCATAGTTCTTTGTGAGAATTCTAGGAGAATAAGGTTGAATTCTCTTGTGAGGATCTCTGTAAAGTGACTTTGTGACTGTTGTAGGTTTGAACAGAATCAAACTGTGGCTTCCTAAAAAGACATGCAAAGAGATGGGTCATGGTTTAACCCCAGCTGGAAATTAAGCCACACTGTTGTTGGCTCACTTCATCTGCCAGTTCCCTCAGGGCCTGTGGATTCCTCTCATCAAGTCTCATCAAGGACTTGTGCACCTTCAGGTTCCTTAGATGGTCTCAAACCTGTTTTCTTCCTACCATGACAAGTTCTTCATTCTCCCGGTCCCAGCCTTTGCCTTCTTTGATGTGGGTGGTGTGACTAGACCTCTCATGGACCAAGAAGCAAACAAAAAGTGGGAGATTATTTATTTGTTTGGTTTGAAATGCAATTAAATGAAATATCTGCTGGAAGGCTCCAGTCTAGTTCTTAGGCTAACATCATGTTTACAGTTCATAGCTTCCAGTATATCAGCCCCTGGAGTGGCTTAGACTTTCACTCGCCTCCCCTCTGTGAGCTGCAATCATACCAGACTGACCATGGATTTCTTTATACAGTAAATGTGAAATTGTACTGGAAATTTTCTGTGAATTACTCAAATTTTCATTTTCTTAAGAGGTATTGAAAATAATGCAGTTGATTAAGAAGTGCATTAGCAAAAAGTACAACAGCATGCTTTTCACATAATGCTATATGGAAAATGGATTGTATAAAAAACCCCACAAGGTTATAAGGTAAAATATAGGAATGTTGGGGACTGAATAAACTGAAGGAAGTATGGAAATCATCTATAAAGCCCACTACATTCATTCAAAAAGTGGCACATTCCATTTCGCTTTTAGCCTTCTATGAACAAGTTGTGGTGAGTACTGTTCATAGGCCTAAGTTAAGGATTGGGAAGAAGTTGTATCAAGGTCATATCTACACAATCTTTTGACAGTTGAGGTAAATTCATTCACTCAGTGTCTTTTTCTGGCTGAAGGCAGCAGAACTTGAATGCAGAAATTGTGTTGCTGCAGTTACCAGAGGACTCAAGTTATGAAACACAGTTTTGACAAGAAATGATGGTAAATCTATGAGGGTAGAGCTTTAGAGGGTTTTGTTTGCTGCTCTGAATGGACCTTTATGATGAAATCATGGGATGGAAGTGTGAATTGTGGCTGTATTGATTGTGAGGCAGAGTTGAATTGCAGTCAGCCAGCTGCACAAGTAGAAAACATTTTCACCTACCTGCAAATGACCAAGTAAGACCATAGATCATCATCCTAAATGCTATGAAACAGCAGAGTAATAGGCAAGGTCACACTCTAATTAAGAGTTCACACTTCCTAATGATGCATTAATATTTGGTTTGCATTCTCTCTGGTTTTAGTGTAGTATAAACCAGCAGCTAAAGACACTGATATGGTTTTGTAGACTAGTGAAGTTTTGCTGTGTAAGCTCTCTGATGCTAACTTCTCCATTTGAAGCACTTTTTCATTGATCTGTGTCATAAAATAGCCTTTCCCTATGCAGTCTTGAAGGGTTGTGCAGTGATAAGGGATGTCCCTGCACTTTAAACAACGAAATTTATGTAATTATCTCCTGTTCAGTAATTAGCACATGCTGATAGCGTCAAATGGTGCAGGAAATCCATCACGTACCATGTGCAGGAAATGATTTGCTTTGTGTTCTCTGTTTTCCTAACCAACATTTTAATTGTGACTTGGAAGTGTGATGTATGTGGTTTATAGAGTATGGATTAAGGCTTCCATGATGTCAATCTGGAATCAGGTGAACAAAGTAAATTCTTTCTAGAGAAGAAAAAAGTTAGCAGAATTTTGTTTCACTAAGCTAAATTATCAATAAAATATTTAAAAATTTTTCATGTATGCTGTTGGATGTAGAAATTACATATTTGATTTTATGTAGTGTTGCTGGGGAGGAGTTGAATGAACACACTGATTTTTTTCCCTCACATTCAGTGCATATTTTAATTTTAATTCATGCTAATGCAATTGGTGCATCCATCCTTCCATTTATATGCTTTTTGAAAACACACAGCTAAGCAGTTTATATTCAGGCTTTTGATATTAAGAGAAAATAAGTATTGATTGTGCATACACTAACTTATTAGTTAAATGAGTTGAACACTTACATTTCCCAGCTGTCACAATAACCAATCGCTGCATGTTTTTCCAAACTGAAAGGCAAGGTGACAAACATGTATTCTTGCTTGCCAAACAAGGCAGAACACTTAGGATAGTAATAAGAATATAGGATTTCTTATACACTATTTTAACTCCTGATAATTTAAATAGTATGAATTACACTTTGCAAAATAGTATTTGCCAGAGCTATGAAAGTTCTGGCAATATGCAATTCTCTTGAGCAATGTTTGTAAGCACTTACAGGTAAATGCAGTACTACAAAATTTTGACATTTGTCTTTCAGAATAGAACAATTGGTTGTGGAATTTGTCAAAATGCAGTATGACTACATTTATTTGTAAGGAATATTTCTATTTAAGTATCAGTTTCCTTAGAGACCATGCCAGAACATCTGCAAATATAGAGAGCAGAATTATCTTACAATATTACTAGTAGTCAGGTAGGGAATATTCCTTTAAGTAAGGTGAGTAGTTACTTCAGGAGCATTTCCCTGTGAAATTACAGAATATGAGTCTGTATGTTGAGATCTCTACCATGATGTGTTCTTGCCTTATAAGCAGTGTCACCATCCCATTTTATTCCAGTGATGCACCATCAAAGCACTAATGTGACCTGACTGCATCATTTTGCTTAAGGCTTAAGTCCATGACTGTTCAGTTTGTCTTCAGGTATTCCAGATACTACCAGAAATATGCCCAATAATTGACTCTTTTTTTTTTTCCCACCCATACTTTGCTAGTTGGTAGATTACTCTGAGAGGCAATCCTGGGCAGAAATCCCAGATTTTATTCACACAGACTGATGAGCAGTTGCTTCGTTGACAATCAGGAGGCTTCTAAATGCAAGTGGAACTCAACAGGTTAAAACAGTCAGAGCTTTCACTGAGCTGTTAGCTGAAGTCACAGTCCACAGGAGAGGTTCATCCAGCACTACCAAACCCATGACATATATGGGGAGGATTTGATGGATGCTGTTTGATGGGGTGTGACTATGTATATGTGGAAAAAATAGGATAAAGCTTTGAGAAACAGAGTGGAACTGTTGAAAATTAAAGCTGTGGATGAAACAATGGCTTAGGATCTGGCTATTAAAGAAGTATTTGAGTTATTTACTGGCTAAATGGAGGGTAGGAGCCATAGCTTTCCAGCTGGACTGATTTCTGCTATGGTTGAGAAACCAGGGCTTTTTCACAATTTGTATGTAAACAGGGCTGAATAAAAATGTGTAACTCCTATGTCATTGTCATATTCTAACTCCTTGTAACCCTTCCAATAAATGAAAGGTAGGAGCAGTGTTACTGTTCTATTTGAGAATACCCTTTCTCCTAACCAGGAGATTATGAATGTGTTTTCATACATAGTGTGACAGAGAAAGGTTTAGTTTCGATCAAAACTCTTTCTGTGCATTTCTCCATCTCTTCTTGTATGTGCAGAACTAGAAGGAATCCCTAGATCTTGTTGATCATGGTTTGATCTTGTTGATCATCACAGGTTTGTCTTTGAATACCTTTTTGAATGCATGTCTACTAAAACATTGAACCGTGCAAGCTGAAGCTGCCTCTGAAATTTTTGTGTCAATTCTACTCTCTTGGAACCAATAAATATTCTACAGTCCAGAACCTGAAGTACACTGTCTTTAAAGGCTGCAATTGATACTTTAAAAAAAAAAAAGAAAAGAAAACGACCCTCAAAAACCAGCCAAGCCAACAAACCTGACCACCAGTACAAGTGAACAGTAGAATGCCATGACCAGCATGTCTGTTTCCCACAGTGTGTAGGTGTGTAGGATAATTGCTCATCAAGGTAGAAGATGTGTGAGCTAAATGGCTGCATGCTTGAACAGACATTCTGTGTTATTATTCCATCCTAGAATTCATTTGATGCTTAGAGATCTCAATTTAAGTTTTTGAGACTGACCTTCCACTGTGATTTTGTAGCCTAATGTGCAACTTTTGCATTCTTTTGTGCTCAGGCATACAATTATTCTGAGGAAAAATAGGCCTGTCTTTACGGTATGCTCATTATAGATGCTTTTGTTCTGTTTTTATGAATATCCTGTCTAAAACTCATTAGTCATAAAAACACACCAACAACCACCAAGAAGATGTAATGTTAAATTAAGTTTACTGTAGTGAAGCCAAAAATAAAATGACTAGTTGGTGGGAGTACAACATAAAAAAGATTTATGTGAAAATGGAAAAGACCTCCGAGCAACTGTTAAGAGACCATTGTGCATATGATTCTGCACTTGAGAGACATCTATTTCCCTCCCAGTAATTCTGGAAAGAGAAGGATTCCAAGCATCGTATTTTCAGCAAGGTTTTATTTGCTATTATGATGAGCAGGGGTCATTGCTTGGAGAAATAGGAGCAGTCAATCAAGAGCATGCAGCAGAAAGCAGGTCTGAAGCTGCCCTCAGCACATGGGGGAGGGTGTGCTGGTCAGAGGGAATGGGAATGCACAATCTTCCATGCCAGGGGGGGTTTAAGATCTGGGATTTTGATTTGCTATGTCTAAAAGTAAGGGTAATTTTGCAAAATTTAGACCAGGTTGTTATTTCAAGCTCATTATTTTAAAATGTAGATTCTTAGGCCCAATTCTAAATTTGAGTCATATGCCAGAGAAAAATATAGAAGGGGTGGGAGGTGTGGATTTGCTGTGCAGGACACCAGGCAAGTTGTGTGTTTCTCTTGTCCAACCTGCCTGTACGCTCATTGACCTGAAAGTACTTCTGAAATCCTTCTTTGCTTGAGATAATAACTAAGGGAAAATCAAACTCAACTAATCAACCACAACTGTCTGCAGTAGATCTCTAGACATGAGTGAGACATGAATGAGGCTTTTCTCCATCATGACAGAGAATTTGATGTGTCCTAGCAAAAGCTACAAAAGTCTTCTGTCAATAATTATGAGGATCATGCATATCTTTTATTTAAGGCTATACATTTCCAGGCAAATATCATCCTCGAAGATTTTCTGATGCAATATGGAACTTGCAGAATTAAATACAGTAAGGAGGCAAATCATAATATATTGGATAGTGTCCAAAGGAGAAGGTGTCCATATGAAGAGTGACTAGAGAGTTACCCAATCTGCATGAATTCTGTCACAGGTAAAACAAGAAAGAAATATGTGCTGCATTAGTGGTGCTGAATCTTAGCAAGAGGAAACAGGAGAAAAGAGAAAAAGATAACTAAAAAGAGGAAATGGTAAAGGATTGGTAACAAACCTCTTACTGTACTCAATAGGTATTTAGTTGGTCACCAAATCTGCATGGGTGAAATGGGTACAAGTTTGTCTATAGAACACATTCAGGTTTCAGTTGAACTGGCATAGGCAAGATGAGTTTTTTTTGTGACTGATTTAAATTATTTATATCAATTGCAATAATCCTGTATGTTGAGATTACTTTTGTCTAATTATTTACTGAACATCACAACATACCAAGAGGCTGTATCATGTTCCCCATGTTGCAGAAGGGAGGAAATTTGGAACTCTTTCATCTTAATTTAGAGTCTAATGGTCGGAACCAGGAGGTCCATGCTAAGGACATGATGTAAAAAAATCTGTATTTGACAAGAGATGAGTACCATTCAGGAGGGCTGCAAGGACAGTGTACAGTAGGTGTATTCCCCAAACAGCCCCAAGAAAGTAATGGTGTAGTGTGTTTGAAACATATTCATCATGCTTGCTGATGGATGTTCTGCATCTGCTGGAGACCTTTGTGTTTCCTCCTCATTTCCCCAATGATGGAAAGACAGATGAGTCCCAGCTTCCCTGCCTCACCCTATGCCAGCACCGTCCAATCTACTGATATGTCAAATCCTGCTTCTCTTCACTGCTGTTCAGCTTCCCTTGTGCTGACCACACAGGCTTCTATGGCTCTCTCAGTAGCAGAGATGCAGCAGGACATTTATCCCCAGAGCTGGCATGGAAGCACAGTGGAAATGAGCAGGGTTTAAATGGTGGCCATGGCCTTTTTGCAGGGCTGGCAGTGTGCTCAGCCCCCTGAGACTCCCTGGGGCTGCTGCCCCCCTGCTCTGCCTGTTGTAAAACCAATGTTAAACCAGTCAACTTCTGCAATCTGCCTGTCATGCCACAAGCAGGACTTCTAAATTTTTGTGGAAATTAAGTATTCCAGTGACTTGGTTTATTCTACTCTCTTTGTGGCATTTACTAGAAGGGATGAATGTAACTGTTTGCTTATTTGTTTCTAATTCTGAATTGAGCCCTGACTCCCAGCAGCCCCAACACCCTGCAGCAGCAGCAAATGTCTACTGAAAAAGCAGGAGCTGTGTGGCAAATATGTTCTAATGCAGCCTGCACCCATGTGTTTGAGCACAGTCAGCAAAAATTCTTGCAAAGATAAAACAGGATTTTAATTTGGGTTTGTTTTTTGTTTTTTCACACTATGTGTTTCTGTCAGAGAAAGATTCTTCCTCCTGGGAACTGGAATCTCACATTCAACTAAGCCACCTCTGAAGCCTTCTTGATGTGGTCTCTTTGGGGCTTGTGCTAGAGACAGATTTTTTCAGTCTGTGGGAGTAATGCACTAGGTTGCTGTCATCCCTTCATAGCAGAAGATTGCTATGAAATGAATGGTGGATTCTCCTTAATATTGCCCATTTGGCTTTTAAGACGCATCTTCTGCAATCTTGTTTAAGTTTGTGACTATCAGGTATTTCTCTCTTCACTGTTTTTTTTTTTGTGGGTTTTTTTGTAACCTTTCATCACCTCTTTCTGCTTTTCCATTTCCTAATCTCTTTCCAAAACTCTTTTTACTTTTCTTTCTTCCATTTCTGAGCATTACTTCTTCCTACACCTCACGCATAGATTGTGGACCAAATTAATTTTTTTTCTTTCATGGTTACAATTACTAAAGAAAAATATTATTTAGATGAATGTAGCTAATGGTCTATGTTTCTATTAAAAAATCATAGTATTCTTTGGATAATAATAATAAATCTGCTGACACATCCTTTACCATCATTCATAAAACAAATCTCTTCAGCAATGGTGGTAGGATGATTCAGTCAGGGAGCTGTTAGCCAGGAGACCTGACATCAGTTTCTGTGACCTTGAGCAAGCCTGAGCCTCCCTGAAACCTGACCTCCTATTGCCTCACCTTGTAATAGCAGTTGCCTGGTGCAAAACCACTGTGACACGACACGATTTGACAGCCTACCTTGACATCAGATTGCAAGGTAAGGTTTTGCACAAAGTACAGAATTAGTCTGGCTTAGTTTTCTTGTTTATAAGCTTAAGACCATAAAGTCTCTAGATCATTTATGATCCCTAAATAAGTGCTAGGTATTTTTATGAACCTGTTTCAAGACAAATGCACATTTATCAGGTATTTTTTGTGTCACACCCCTGCAGTATTCAACAGCATTTTAAGATTTGCAGCATGCTGAAAATAATTGTTATAAATATGTTCCTGTATCTTTAAAGATTTTTTAACTATATTAGTCATGGCTGGTTCAGTACATAGGTAATAATTTGAATATGATGGTAATACTTTTATTTTCACTGAAATGAGGAAAGTCAGCTTTTTGCCCTAAATAGAACAGGATTAATTTTTGCTGCAATTGCTGGATCTACAATTTATAGATATATTATTTTATTCGCAGTCCTCTCAACAAAATTAGCTGTCTGTGTCTTGAAATGGCTTTCAGATTTGACTAAGATGCTCTCATTCCTTTCTAGAAGGCACAAGTCTGTGCAGAGAGGATGTGGGATGGAAGTGTGTCAGGTAGCACTGGGGGATTGTGGGTGTTTATCTTGTAAAACTCGGTGCCAAAAACGGACGACTGCAAGTTGCATAAAAGCTTTACTTTCAGTGTAACTATGACTACAGGAATCAGCCTGGGATCCATGGGAATAATCAAACATCTCATATCAATTTCAGATAGTAAATGAACTAGAGTGGTTTTTTATTGATAATATATGTCCTGTGTTTTTCATTCAGCCACACCCACAAACAAATTTTTTTACAGATTGCATCACTCTGTTTAAATGCTTTTACAGTTTGTTTGGGATGCAGTGCTGGCAGGCATAAATTAATGGGGTTTGGCTAAAGGTTCCAGGCTGTCCATGAGAATAATAGTGTCTCACACTTTGTTCTTTCTGTGGGCTCCAGCAAGGCAATGGTTCTCTTACCTGCTGCTACTGAGGATTTCAGAAATGCTTCTCTGTTCTGCAAGGTGCTGTCGCACAGGAGCAGGAAGTCTGGGTCTGGGTCTATATTATTCTTTTTACATATTCCCTATGTAAGTCTCAGGGATACCAGGTTTGTGCTGGGCTTTGGGATTGCAAAGCAAAAGCTCCTCAGAAACTCTTACATGCTGTATATTATTGTGAGGCCCAACTGTAACTTTTCACTTGACTTAGGTTGACAAAGTCTATAAAAATGTCTGTTCTAGACTAAAATTCCATTCAGGAGGTACTAATGTATTGCTTGGTATATTGCAAGGCCATATTAAAACCACTTGTGCACTGTACTCTGCCATAAGATCTCGGAAGTTTATGTGCACGTGGATGACTTGGAATCTCCTGTTAATAACTTTGGGAATTCCAGAGAGGTTATAAGATTTCCCTTTTACAGATGTGGAAACAGAAAGATGTAAATTACTTGCATGGGAAAGAAATTAGAGAAATTTATTAGTATACCACACATGTAAACCCATCTCTCAGCTTGAAGACTAGTCCTGAAAACTATTTTTTTCCATCACAACAAATTACTAGATTAATTAAATATTATACATTATTACCAGTTTACAGGGGAGTTCAGGCTTGTGGAAGGTCTATCAATAACATAAATATCAGTAGTCAAATATGTGAAAGTATATTTTGATGACAAAAAAAAAATCAGAAAAGTTGTTATTTCCACAATCGAAGACTAAAATTTAAGTAAGATCATAATTAGCTTTAAAAGGGATCAAGTAGATTTTTACACTTAGTGTGTTTTTTTTTTTTAAGATTAAGTAGGTGAATACACATAATTTGATATTTATCCATCTGTTATCTAAGATAAAATATCTCTGAGATGAAAGATGTGACTTCTGAGCCAAATTTCTTAACTTTGTAGAAAGCTATTCCGTGAAGATAATGAAAGTTTTAAAGCTTTTCCAAAGTGTTTGAGGCAATTTGAACTACATCTTACAAAAGTTATACTCAGAAATGAAAAAGTGAGTTGAATTCACACATAGTACCTTAATTCTAGATACTCCATTGGAAAACATTGCTCCTGTGTTTCTGCACAGTTCACAGAATTCAATTTTTATTAACACTTGTCTTCTTTAAACAATTTACCATGTCAAGTACCATTACCACATGGCTGTATTAGGATAAGATTGGAAATTTTTACCAAGGCTCTGAAAAGTTCTGAAAAACAATATATATCTTGACTTCAAAATTAAAATAAAACACTTGGAAAAGTGTTGATGGAGCTAAGATAAGGAAAACCAATGAGATAAAGTGGAATATTTTGTTTAGGTTGTCACCCTTTTAAATGTAGTGCTTTAAAATAATGTAATGGTTTGCTTATAAAAATAATAAATTCTCCTAATTAAAATTAACATTTGGCTTGGGAAACTAGGCAGAATTAAAACATGCATTGTAAACATTGCCTTTGCTACTTCAGCATTTTCTGGCCAAAATTTATTTTTTTCTGAAAATGTCCTGACATTTTAATAGGCTGGTAAGTGCCAGAACCTTACACATTTTTTACTCTGAAAGCTGGTAAATTTTTGACTTACATAATATTTATAACTCTGAGTTGACTTCCAAGCTATAAGGGATACTGCTTTACTTATGTATTTTTCTTTTTTTTTTTTTTTTTTGGTTCATTAGTAAGGGCATTATCCTCTTCCCCCCTGTTTTTTTAAACTGAGATCTTAAGAAGCAAATTCATTAGGCTGATGCTTGCAGTCTACAGGTGACACTTCTCTGGTTTTCTATCTTGTGTTCAGTGGTCCATGATTTAGATAATTGCCAGTTATTTATCTCTTTCGAACATTTTGATAGCACGCTGTGTTTTGTTTGTGGTGGTTTTTTACCATCTCTCTTGTCTGCTCTCTGACTAAAGAAATACTGCAGCTTGTCAGTGTTTGAGGTTGGACACTTCGCTGTTCCTTAACATTGCTCTGTCACCTGCCACAGCATTTAAGCCAATGCTTAATGTAAGGTAAATATCACCCAGGAAGAAAGAGAGACCAAGTCTAAGTCTCTAAGTGTTCATGATAGCAAATAAGTTTATTCAAAAATCAGCAAATGATGTTTGACAGAATGCCAATCCCCCTTTCTGCCTTCCTGAAGCTTCAGCTAACAAAATCTTCCCGGAGAACATTACAGCTGTAATGACATCTACTGTGGCTTTTACCAGAAATCTCCAAAAAACATCTGTTCTCAAGGCTATAAGCATTTTTGGTAGATTTTAGGAAAATTAAGAATAATGTATGAATGCACAGTAAATTTTCAGTTTACTTTTTAATCCAGTAAATATATGTTGATTGCTGCACACAATGCTATTGTACTTCCCCCTTGAAGTTTTCAGCTTATTTTCATTTCTTAAGGAATCGTAAACATCAGGAGGAAACCTTCAATTTAGGCTTGTCTAGCACTGTGGTAGTATATTATATGGTAATCAGATGTACTCCAGTTTGATGACCTTTCATCAAGGGTTGTTTAGCAGTGCACCGTGCTGCAATCTGGCCTTTCATGTGTTTTGAGTATTGATTTTTCAGATAGCAAGAACTGGAATAGTAAACTGGGCAGGTCTGGCATCACTCTGACCTGGTTTGCTTTTATTCCTTGTGACTCTAGTCAGCTTTTGGGAGCAGTGGGCTGATGGAAATGGCACGTTTCTCCCTACTTTGCTTTTTTGAAAGCTCAAAAAAAAGTGTTTTCCTAGTGTCTCTTCCTCAGTCTTTCCATTCCAGCTTATCTCCATTCATTCCAATTCTCCAATTCTACTTCTCTTTTTGTCCTCCCACCCTTCCAGTTGCAGCTCGACCTGGAAGGGGTTTTTCCTGGCACGCTCACACCAGAAGGAGCAGCTCAGCCTGTATGGCTGGGCAGCCTTGCATGGACACTGCTAACTACTGCAGCACTGAAAGCTGAGGGAGTTGTGCCTTGGATGAAAAATTGCACATCAGCTGCAGTTTTAGTCAAGAATCATCTCAAACCGGTGCTCTGCTTTTAATGTGCCTTATCTCTTTTCTTTGGACAAAGAAATGTCCTGGCATTATTTTGTTCAAATCTCTATGTAAACTCCTTCCCTTTCTAAAGCTCCAGGGCATGAATCCCCAGTTCACACTGGGGTACTGTAAAATCACAGAATTATTTATATTGGAAAAGACCTTTAAGATTATCAAAGACCAACTGTAAGCCTAACGCTGCCAGTGCCACCACTAACCCCTGTCCCTAAGTGACAGGGACATGACTCCCTTGAAGGGGTCATGAGGGCAGGACCTGACACTTTCACCTTGTTAAACCTCACAGAGTTATCTTGGCCCATCAATCCAGACTGTCCAGATTACTCTGCAGAGCCTGCCAGCCCCCTGGCAGATTAACTAACATTCCAGCCCACCTTGGTGTTATCTGTGAGCTTGCTGAAAGGGCACTCTTTTGATAAGACTGGTTGGACCAGATGATTCTAGAGGTCCTGGCCAACCTAGTATTCTATGATTCTGTGATCCCCCCATCCAGATCACTGATGAAGATGGTAATGATCTGGATAATGGGAATGAGTACACCATGGTGATGGGTGGCTTCCAACTTAAATAAGTGTGATGGTGGTTGCTGTGAGACTAGTTCTGAGTGAAGAACCCATTATCTGGATGAAATGCTCTTCATTCCTAGGGAGTGAGAGTACGAGCAGTAGTGCCACAAGGGATTGAGCTGGTGATTAGTGTCAGTACTTGAAGTTTCTAAAACAATGTCACCAGACCTCTTTGTAATCTTGGATATACTTTCTCAATCTAAAAATTTCTTCCTAAATGGAGTTCTCTTATGGGAATGAGGTTACTTACTGACCATTTCAGAATACAGTCTATTGTCAGTGTTTGTTCATCACATGTAATGGTGGGTATGCAATATTTATAGTCTTTCCATAAGGATTGCTGTTGGGAGTAGCAGAGTCACAACTGATTACCTCAACTGCTGCTTATGAAAGCCAGCTGAATTATCATACCTTGGTTGGAATAATCTAGCCATGTGTTAGAAATATATTACCAAGTAAACACAATGCAGTTGATACCTTTTTGCAGAGACCTCACTCATTTCAAAAGTCTCAGGAGACAAAATAATTTATTTCTGTGGCTGATTCACTGAACAAAAGAGAAGCTGTTTATTATCTGAAGTAACGGGACAGCATGTTTCACTGCAGTGTGGCTGGCAGCCTAGAACCTTGAAAAATATGTTCTTGTCTTCAGGGGAGCATAGACATCAACTTTGTGCATCTCAAGAGGTGCTAAAACAACATCTGATGAGTCAAGTTGCAGTCAAATGAGCCTTGCTAGGGAAGAGAAGCAACGTAATCAAGGTTTTGGCAACTGCCATTTTATCTTTGCCTTTTATAATCAGAGAAAATCTACTGTGATTTCTTACAAATTTTCTTGAGCTTTACAATTAGGAAAGATGTCCTGAGCTATTCTCTATGTCACTCTAATTTCAACTATCTTGAAATTTTAACCTCAGAAGTGAAAACAAAAAGTTAAAGTACAGTTTGTATTTTAGCTTCTATTCCCGTTTGTGTTTTAGCTTCTATTCCCTTACCTATTCAAAATTATTGAATCTGTCATCTAAGACTTCCTAAGTTAGTCACCTGTGGAAACCGTCTTTATTCTGGAAGAACAAATTGCAAATTTTCATTTTTATCATTTTTGAAAACACTTTGACTGCCAAACAATTATCTTGAAATGTCAATTCTGCAGATTTACGGAGTCCTCAATTTGTTATGTTTGTGTTCAGATATGCCGTTCCATCTGTCTTCATGATTATAGGATAGGCAGCCATTTGGGCGCTTTAAAGTTTGTATTTTCTCGTAGAGGACATCAATGATGCCCACATTTTTAGCACACTCACACTAGGAAACAAGGAAAATATGGTAATCATGAAAGGCTTTTCGCACCCAACAGCTTGCAAAGCCTTTGAAAAATACGTCTTGTACAAGATAAAAATGAAAGGTCTGTGAAAAGATTTTCAAAGTCTGTATGTTTCTAGAAGGTCCGGCAAAGTCTGTGGAGGAGTTACGTGCTTTGGTTGGATCTCTAATTCCATTATGCTGGGTAAAATGAGTTTCAAAGAAGAGCCTGAAGCATTGATTCTTCTCTGAAAGGGGAAAGAGAAACCATATTCTGCCCAGATTTTTCTGGCTGAAGTTGGAAGCACAGGGTGGTTCCACAACATCTAACTATGGATGATGCACTCAAAGAGTCTCAGCTGGGACCATGACACATAAATTAATCCACATCAAAGGCTCAAACTGTTCTGATCTTCTGGAGCAATCAACAGCTTCATTGCTTCACCTTGTCCACCTTGTACAGTTGTAAACCAACCAATCCTTACCACGGTGCCATGCTCTTGCACATTCACCTAGGAGCAATTGCAGCAAAAGAGTAAATAACTTGGAGACCTGATCTTTTGAATCTCTGAGCATTTTGCTTGTTCTCAGTCAAAACTGTTGTGTTTAGTTTCCTATCCTATCCTTTGCATTAATTTTGAATTCCTGGCTCTGTTTGCAGAAAAGGCTGTAAGCAAATGGGGAGACATGCCTTGGGTGTAAGGTCTGTCATTCCAGTTTATTTTTTACCTCTGAATTCCTATTTTTCTCACAGAAATTGTGTTTATAATGGAAATTAGAAAGGATCTAAGTAAAGCCTTTCATCTTTTCTCTGCTTGCCATGTTAAGGAATTATCACCAAAAGTAGAAACACTGACCTTCTCCTTATTCAGAAATAATAGAGAAAATGAATTCAACCAGTAAAGACTATTTCAGTACATGTAGGACAAAACTACTTTGTTGTACTATACCTATTACATCCTAGGGGAATTGTCACATTAGGATGGCTAATAATTGCATTCCTGAGTGATCTTCTATTTTGTTGGCAAACCTCATGCTGTTGCATGTTTATTGCAAGGTAACAGAGAAATTAATTGACATGACATTGAATTCTTTTGCCATCTTTATATCAATACCTGATCACATTCTCAGGAGCAGTGGTTTGACTGGTTCATGGGTGATAATGATTAGTAGATAAAACAACATAAAAAAATCTTTTCAATATTTTTACTTATTTAATTTTTGATTTCTCCATGGCTGTGAGCAACATGGAAGAGCATCACAGGCAGTGTGTTGCTCCCAGTGGAGCTACAGGATCTAACTTAAGTTTGATAAAATGTAAATTAGCAGAGTTTACTCTTGAGGATGTAAGTAATGGGCATTTATCAAAATATTGTACAAAACTTGTGCTATGTTTCTTGTGCCACTTCATTTGTCATCAACCTTCTTGGAGCATCAACCTTTAGTCTGGCATTAGAACTGGGGTGTTGAAAATAGTTTCTTAATTGTTCTATGCACTATGAGTTTCTTTATTAGCAGATTATATTCTTATGACACAGGTTATAGTTGGAGGTGCATGATATACAATATAAATATGGTAAGAAGTGTCACTAAAGCTCATCCTTGATCAAGATTTTATTTTACTCTCCTCTTAACTAGGATTGACTGGATCACAGGCCATTTCATTTAAGAGGCTGTATGTGAGAGCTTTGTTGATTTTTAATTTTCCTCCATTGATTTTCAGCATCCAGAGAGCACTTGTTCTCTAATGGCTCTCTGTGTTGGTGTTTGCTTGCAAATTGAAGTAAAAGATAAATGGCTTTCAGGGTAATACCTCTCCAAGGGCTTCCACGTGAGGGCTGGTGGCTGTTAGCAGAGCTGCATTATGTTTAGAAAAGTTCTGTGCTCAAACAAAAGCATTCTTGAGCCTCTTAAGTGTGGTGAAATTGTTTTAGGTCTGGTGTGACAACAGTCTCTAGCTGATCTATAAATCTTTGCATGGAATAGCCCATTTGTCCACATTTTTGTAAGTAAAATTCTCTGCACTTTTTTTTTTTAAATAGGAATTTAAATATGTTCCTTGCTCATGTTTTTCCCACAGCAAACAATTGATTTTTCAGTAAAAGAGAGGAATAAGAATTGCTGGTATTCGCTTGGTTTTTAACAAATATTTGTGCTAAAATGCAGTGCTAAGTTGAAGGTTTTGGCCTGCCTATTGAGTAACAATATTTTTTTGAAATGGCTATACATTGACTTTTCACTATCTTTGCTTGCCTCATCAATAGCATGAGTTGCTTTATATTAGTATATTTCAAGCCTTCTTGTGTGCTGTTGCTGTGAAATATCATTGCATTGAATAATAATGTTCTGTCTTATAACCACTGCTAATGAAAGGGTCCTACTTAACACCCCTTGCCCATTGCCTGCTCGGACCAAGCTTTATTATTTAGAAAAGACATATCCTTATTTTAGGCTTGTGTTATAAAGCCATGGAAAAAGAAGTGTGAGGCTCTAGGGAAGATGACCCAACTGCTATTTGTTGCCTGAGAAAGTCCTGTTTTGGTGTCAGGTAGCTTAGCAGTATGTGTTGTCATGCAAATTTAAAAATTGAGCTAATAAAAATTTTTAAGAGAGTTTAGTTATTAAATGTATACTGCTTATATAGAATCCATGCATGTCTTTTTAATTAGGTTTTCAGCTCTTCAAGTGTCCTGTAAAATCAGTAAGGACTTGGCTTAAGGGACCTGTATTATGTATTTGTTACTCTGTGTTTTTCATGCTACTTGTCAAGCTTAATTCAAGCAGCTTCAGCAGTGATCTAAAGTAATACTCATATTCAAATGTCTTGATCAGGACTGAAACAGTTTAACAAACTACTCCATTAGCATATGGGTCTGAGAAATTAAAGTCTCAGTCTGGAACAAAGAGAACCTACAAATCCTGGGCTCTTTTCCCTGTTCTGCTGCTGTATTATTTTGTATCTCCAAGGTGAACATTAGAACAGCCTCAGCAGTCCCCTCGCCCTGCAGAGCATTGGTCACAATGTTCCATCAAAACCCTGGATTTCAAGTTGGTTTCTGTGTTCTGCTGCAGCTGGAGTTTGGTCATGATTGACACTAAGCAAATGGATGATGCTATTGACTTCAGTGCAGTGCTTAAGGTTAAGCATCTGGACAATTGCATTTGGGAACTGGGGAATAAGATGGAATGTGCAAAAATTAGTCCTTAGTAGAGGAGTAGGACAGGAACCTCTCCATATCTTAATTTATAAATTAGAAGAGTAGCTTTTTCTTTCCCAAGCAAATCAAGTCTCTGTTTTACAGCAAAATGCAATTTATCTGAAGCCTTTTCTTAGCTCTTTTTTTAAAGTTATAAATTGCTGATGTCTGTGTGTGTCACAGGGCACAGAGAAATCTTTTGCTGGAGGCTTTGTTTCAAGCTTGTGGGGCTTTTCCTTCTCAGTAGTCAGACACATTACATCAGTCGTGCTTTTGTTTTGTTTCTTCAATGCAGCTTTCAGGGTGACCTCTGCTGAGATAAAAGAACTAAAACCGCTGTGGTTTTCCTGAAGCAACACCTTCTGCAGAAATGGGCAGTTCATTGCCCTGACAGCAATTGCACACTTCCAAAAGAAACCAAACCCCAGACCAAGAGCAGACCTGGCAGAGCCACTGCCCTTCTGTTCCCTCCTTTGTTGCTTGTGAATCAAGCAATGTTAAGTCTTCAAATACAGTAGTGTATGTAAAGACCACAGTAATGATTGAGAAAAAGCACTGTCTTGTTATTTCTTGAGGAATTAGAGGAGTATCATATTGCTGCTACGTTCCTGGTCACTTGTTCATTGGAGGCTCTTCTGGAAGAGCTTGAAATTTGGGCGATATCTTCACTGCATGGTTCAGTGCTGTTTAAACTCAGGCAAATGTAGTGTGAAGGGGTTTGAAATTCTGCCAATAGTAAGAGTTGGATTTAAGCTACTGTTATGGAAAGCACCACCAAAACAGGGAAGATGTCCAGGTTCAGACCACGCAGGGGTGACACAGCAGCTGGTTTGTATTGCAGGGTTACATATGTGCTGGGGATTTCTTCCTGAGCCTTGTTTCCCAGGGATTGAGTTTAAATATGATTTTAGGCCAGCACAGAGCTCTAGAGACAGATCTCCTCCCTTTCCCTCCCTCCTAAAAAGGGAATGCAGCAGGTTGGCCTTCAAGGAGTTCTTCTTACAAAGACAAAGTTACAACCCCCAAATGATTGAAGGGGAAGGACAGCCAAGGGATTTAGGTGAAATGAGTCCTGATGTTTTTTATTGTTTGTCTTTCAAATATAATCTGATGCAGCAGCCTTCCTGCAGGAGAGGCTTGTCACCCAGGGTGCTGTGGAGGAGGCTGGCAGCTCTACTCATGCTCTAGGAGCTCTTGCTCTGTAGGGATGTAGCAGTTTTAGGTGAGATTGTAGGGTTGGATGTGTTTACCTTTGATGAGCTGTGAATGGCTAATTTGAAAGTCAGGGAATAGAGAAATGAAACCTCCATCTCTTGTGGAAGTGGCAAGTAATCTCTGTTGTGAAGGTGACTCAGTTTACTCTCATTGCAATAGAAAGTAGGAGATTTTGTAAGTGGTATTAGACCATCTCACAATCCATAAATCAATCCATGTTCTTTGAAATGGAGTGTGGGATATGAGGTGTGTGCATGTGTGTGTTAATCAGCAATGGATACCCTAGAGCATTTCATGGGAAACAGCTAAGAGTGATATCAGAGAATAGTCCTGGAATAAGACTCAGATGAATAAAATTGTGAATATTTTTCATGATACTTGTTTTTAATCAGATGCCTAGCAAGGGAGTTGAAGGAGGGCACTGGAGTGGTTTGAAGCTGAAAATCAAGCATTTTTATGGAAATAGACTCATTAAAACTGCCTGTTATAGAAGGGCAACTGTTTTTCTGTGAACATGATATTTGTTCAATAATTGAAATATGTTCTTTAAAAGGAACTATTCTTTTCAGTTTTCCTTTTTTTCCTTTTTTTTTTGGTTATGTGATTAATGAATGCCAGTTATAAATAGACTAGATATCTTGCCTCAGAATACCTTGGACATATCTACCTGCTTTTTACTGATCTGTTGGTAATGTAACCAACCCAACATGCAGAATAAAGGTTTATTTCATTATCTGTAGATAAATTACTAATTTGGATCAGTAAGTAGCGATGTGGTTCTACATCACAGCATGCATTGTCTGATGAAGTAAACTCAAGTAGCTTGAAGTTATTTTCATTATTTAAAATACTTTATATGACCTAGTACCTTTTTTTACAATATATTTAAAAATATTTTTAAAGCAGTACTTTCACTTTGAACCTTGTCTTATACCTGAAAAAATAGACCTTGTTACTGCATTTGCATACAGGTTTGGGGAAGCTACTTCATTATCTATCATAGTTATACTATCATTTTTTAACCTCCCTATTAATTCTGAAATTCTAGAGTGCTATTTAGTTTTTTATTTTTACCACACAGACTGTGACAGCCATGGCTTAAAGAAATCTATTCAATTTATTCCAGCTTCAGTATTTGATGTCAGAGGGTGCAAGGCAAGGCAGCTGCTCCCTGTGGGATGGGGAGCTCAGAGCCAAGGGGAATCCTGTGGCCAGTGAGGCAAAGATTGCCAGGCACATGATGGGGATGAGGCTGCAGCCAGGGAGGGAGGGGTCAGCCTCATCACCATCTGTGAGCCTCTTCTTCCTTCCCACCCCAACATTTTTCATAAGTATTTTCAACCCAAGTTAGCTGTTGTACTAACCTTCTAATTCAGCCCCCAGGCTGGTCAGCTTGAGCAGGGCTCTGGCGTGGAGACCTCCTAAGGTCTGCTGGGTTTCTGGGGTGACTGAGTGCCCCACACATTCAGAATTCAGTTTCATGGGTCTTCCAGTCAGAGTATGATTTAATTAATGTGTATTTATTTTTAAGTTGTTTAACTTAAATTCAAAATTACATAAGTCTCTTTTTCATACAAGATGAGTGGTGTGAGTCAGCCCATTTATGTATAGAATCTGGTTTTACATTGCAGAGTCAAAGACACCACGAGAAAGGAAAATGCTGTGCAACCTGCAGTATAAATCCTTAAAATAGATCCTCTGAATCTTGAAGTCACCAGTTTCACACAGCTCACTGTACAAAAATGTGTTGGTTCAATCCTCCAGTTGGCCAGAATATCCATTTTAAACATTTATTTATAATTTCCTTGATGTCCTTTCCCTTTTGTAGGTATCTGAACTACACCTTTCAAGGTTGTAGCATTTCCTCCCCCCTCCTTCTCTGATGGAACAAAAAGATTGCTCCTGTCGTGCCCCTGGAGCCTGAGTGAGACAAGAATCAGTGCCTTGTTAGGCTGAGAGCATCCCAGTTTCTCCAGGGATGGAAAGCCATGCTGTTGTAAACGAGATGACCCAAGTTCACTTGGTTTGGTTGCATTATGTATATTGATATTGGTTCTTTTGTCACTTGGCTGACTTTTAACTTAACAACCTTCTTGTTTTGAAGTCTAGCAGCACACAGGAGACAGCTGAACCTGAGAGGCACTGGTGATCTATTGTGTGGGAGTTAAGGGTGTCTGAAGTTGTGGTTTGCAACTCAGTAAATGCTGTGGCAGATGCCACTAGCTATGGTTTCCCCTTAGGCAAAAGGTTTGCCAGCTCTTTTTGTAGCAAGTTCACTGGTAAAAGAGAAAGACTCAGTGTGCACATGGAGTATTCACCCCCTTCTAGAGCCACCCACTCTTCTGCAGATTTTTTCTTTTTCTATACATTGCATTATTTGCTGTTTATTGATGCTTTTTTTTTTCACCTTTTCAATCTAGTTTTGTTTACAATATGTCTATGTAGGTAGACTGCTTTATACCTTTCACTTCAGGTGAAGTTAGACAAATTTGTATAGCATGGCAAAATTGCATGTGAGGTGCTGGAATGCAATTTTTCATGGAAAAAGTTACAGAGAAAGCTAGACACCCTTGAGGTGGGTCACACTTTGTGTGTGACAGCACCAGGGATTGCTTGCAGAGTGCTGCTTGCCAGCCAATTCACTGACAGTGTTCTCAAGGTGTAGTTTCCTAGGCATATATCCTCACTGTTAGTGTGTGAGCTGCTGGGGGTTTGGCTGAGCACACAGGGTACCCATGGTAGAATTTTATAGGAATTTTTTTTTGTGAAGTCTTTTTAAAACAGACAATCTGTGAGAATCTACATCATGCCTATAGACAAATTGTGTTCTGTGCAGAACATCTGGTGACCCCTTTCAGCTCTCCCCATAAACTGTAGAGCACCTACTGGTGGCCTTTGTGTTGGCATTTTCATCAGGTTTCTGAAGAGGCAACATTGCTGGTTCGATCAATACAACTCAGTTAGATTTACTGATTACACAATTCTCTTGTCCCAAGACAAACAGCTGTAATTGCTCAGCTTGCTTTATTTTCTAGCAGCTGTATCCAACAACACCTGTCAGTTTGCATGTGTCACAGGAAAGGATTCAGATCACTTCAGATCTCTTTTGTCTCCCCCACTGTTGTGAGCTGGTGGACTTTCTCCAGCAGAAAAGGAGAAACATGGTTTTTAGGGTCTGAGCCTGTCACTGAAGACTTCAGGGCAGTGACCATATTGTGAAACAAATGTTTTGAGATTTTCAGAGGGCATATTCTTAAAGCTGAGAATGCTACTTTAAAAAAGAGAACTGTCTCAACACAGCAAACCAAACCTACAAATCAATGAGAAATGAAATTATTATCATTTGTCTAACTGACCTAATATCAGATTTTAGTTTTATTTCTGCATACAAATATAATTTTGGTTGTTTCCAAGACTATGCTTGGAACTGTGAGTTCCATTATGTGTTATTACCTGTATAACTGTGTACCTGCTCTTTTCTAGTACATTGACAGACATGTCAGTCTCAAGTTTCAGGAATTTTAAGTCTCCAGTGCACATTAAAACTCGAGGCTCAGTGTGAGTGTTTGGCCTCTTGAGCAAACTATATGCCAGTCAAGAAAAAGCAGTAGTTAATCAAGCCTGTCTGGGTATCTGCAAACCTCTGTGCTCCATGTTAATGGGCAAGTCTCTCAAAATGCTTTTTTCTCCCTGGGTTTGGTAAAGCAGTTATTTTTCTCTTTGAAAATGCAGGTCTTCTACTACTTGGAAAATATGTGCTAAATAACACAAAATAGTTAAATGAGACCTACCATTCCTATAATCACATTTTCCCCAGTACTGCTCTTGCTTTTTAGTAATCTGTTTACTGCTGTAAGAATGCTGCAATTACTGGACCCAGGTGTACTTGCTGAAGGACTTTCTAAGTAGCTCTGTTAGAGATATGTTATTCTTCAGTTTGGCCTCCTGCTAAGGAATTACAGCCATTCCCTCCCTGTTTCTTTTCTTCTGGTACACAGATTCTCTACTGACATGAGCAAAGTTGCATTGATAACAACACTTAATTTTGAGCCCTTTTTCCTCTATACCCTCTCCCATACTTTAATTGATATTGCTACAAGAAACTCTTCTCATCAGCTTACATAATTTGTTTTGGTAAATATAATGGCTTGACCATCCCTCTTGCTGAGGATGCAAGCCTGATATTAATGGAAAATCCATGCAAAGAGAAGGGAAGGAGGCTGTGAGGCTGAACAGATGGAATTGACTTCTCTTATGTATTTTGTTTTCCTAAAGAATTTTGATACTCAGGGGTTTGAGTGTCTGTTGTCCTGAAACCCATTTACCAACTTAAAACTGTGAGGAAAAACTACAAGCACACTCCTGTGGCAATGCAAAATTGCAGCAGGGAAAACAGGGCTGTTTTTACACTGCAAACAGAAAGGATTTGAGCAACCTAATACAAGGGTTAATAAATGCTCTTGAGGGTAGGAGCAGCCTGAGTCTCCTAATGAGTATTTTATTGTATTTCAGGCAACCATTTCACCAAAATTATCATCTTTGTTTTCTTTGAAACCAGACTGACCTGCAGCTGAACTGTGCTGAGAAGTTTTAACAGAATTATACCAGTTATTAATAGTTAGAAAAACCCTGAGCTAGACTCACAGCTGGTATAAACTGGTGCAATTACATTGTTTTCAGGGGATCTCTGCTTGTCACATCAACCCGAGTTTCTGCTGTTCGGGGTTTTTCTCAGACTGACGGGCAGCATGTGACTGCTGATTTTCCTACATGCTGTGCTGTTTTTCTTACTGTGAAGTGGGGAAAATATCTAGGTTTAGTCTTAGAGATTCCTTGCTCAGACTTTGAAGAAACCTTTAACCAGCTCTAATGCTTCCCAGCTCTCAAAGAGTGTGCCATGCTAAGGTCTTCCTAGCTGGGATCAGCCATCACTGTTATGGAACCTCCCTAATGTAGGCAAAAATGCCCGTGAGACTTTATTACACAGCACAGTGCAAAGGTGCTTAAAGGAGGTCCAGTTTTCAAGGAGAAACTGTATTGTTGAAGGCATTCCCATGTGAGCAGTATCTGCATTGCAGTCTTAGCCACGGGTTTGCAAAGAGGTGGAAGTAAGGGGATGAAATTGGTGGGCTCATCTTTTCCCGGTTGTCTGCTCCTTAGGAAAACTGTAACTAAGGACAACTATAACTAAAGCTTTGTCCTTTATACAGATTCATCTCCACTTGAAGTTGGTTGGTTTGTTTTCAAGATCAGATAAAAGTTTTAATTAATAGCCTAATCTCTTAATCTCTTTCAGTAGTTCTCTTGTAGTGCTCTTAAATGGCAAAATTCCTAGGAGATGGGTGCTTTTTAAGTGAGGGGAAGGAAACCAAAAGAATGCTAAGCTGGTTTTGTCCAGAGCTGCATATTCTGGTAATTGTCTACAGTAATGCAATGTCTGTGATAAGATGAGGTTTTTCTCTTGTAATTTTGACACCATGACATAATAGCTCTATAATATACGTGCTGTGTAGTAGCTCTTGCTTGCTCCTATGTCTTCAAAACAAGTAAAGGTAAGTAAATATATGGTGAAGGCATTTTAAACATCTTTACTTTTTTTTTGATGTTTAAACAGAGACTTTTTTTTACATGGTTACTACTTGCCATTTTACAAAGCAAGGGATTGTCTCCAAGTGAATGTGCTGGGATGAGATACCAAATCCACTGTGTCTTTGCTCCCTAGGTAGCCTGATACAGCTAGAGGGAAGGGCAGCCAAATGTTAAATTGTATGTCTCAGGCCATAGATACTAATTTCAGAGACAGAATTAACATAGTGAAAACAATTAGCACCCTTCCTTGGTCTCATAGCTTTCAATGGGGGAAAATAACCACCCCTCAAAAATCCCTCATTGCTCTCCCCCATTGTAATGCTTCTATTTTTTTTTTCCTTGTACCTCCTTTGAATTCCTAATAGCGTAAGTTAATTCTCTCTCCCTCTAGAAAGTATTTCTTATGACCAAAGGGAGCTATTCCTTATGTGTAAGATGTGTGGATATGAATTTCTAACCTATTTTAATATGGTTTAGCAGGTGGAAGAAGGAGCAGAATTTCTTTCAGGTGGCCAGGTACTCCTCGGTGTAGCAGCAGCAGGGGAACTGCTGGCCCCTAGTGGTAAATGGGAAGTAATTGGAGAGTCTGAATATCCCTTGCTCAAGGATGATGTTTGCTGATGTTATGTCATGTGAGTTACACCAAGATTTATGTATTAACCATGGCTGTGGTTTAGTTTCATTTACATGAATTATTTAGTATGCTTCAGATTATCTTGAAATTAAATACTTTTCTTTCTAACTAAATGAAAGAAAGCTCAAGCTGTGTGTGAGCACTGGAAGAATAAGATTTGTGTATTAAAGGCCAATGGTATAGTCATTCTAAGGGAACAAGCAGTCAGTATTTTATAATTTCTATAAGGAGGAACAGCTTCTGTCAGGCTGGTTGTGATGGACAAATTGATGTAATTGTAAAGCATAATCATCTGAAGGTAGTTATTTTATTTCTTTTCCAAGTGTATCCATAAAGAGATACAGCTCTCTCTGGGATATATGGGCAGTTAATGAGGAAAATAATATGAATACCAGTTTGGTGGCCTACAGGTAAGTAGGCTGTGTTACAGGGCTGATCCCTGCCCACCTGGGACAGCAGAAGCCATAGAGGAGACAAGATGCAACATTCTCATTTTCAATACATCACTGAACTGTGCTCCAGTCAAGTGTTGCAGTGGTGCTTGTGTGATGAAATTTAGTAGCTGTCACATAGAAATCACAGCCAAAACATGCTAAATCTATCCATGAGTCTCCAGGAGGAATGTTCATTATGGCAATACCTTAGAGGGATTCAAAGAAGGGAGGAAAATGCAAACCTTTCAGGACAGGTGAGAGGAGAAAAGCCTCTTTATCAACCCAAGAAACAATTACTATGAGAAGTGAGACATTTAGTCTTACTAATCTGTGTTGCCAGAGGCTTTTACATTGCTTTATTTCCTTAGATTAATGTGTCTGAATTAAAACTTACCCATTGCTCAACTTGTATTTATACTAGACATAGTTACTAGACATACAGCATAGTGCAGTCTGTTTTTTAAGGCCAAAAATAATGGCCCTGAGTCCTAATCACAGAAACTGGTGTAATTCAGAGGTTGAAGCAAAAGATCTGTGCCAAGATAAAACGAGAATGGAATTTGATTTCCTTGCTCTGAATGGGGAGAGAAATTGGCATTGAGGCTCAGCTACTGTTTTCTGGTTAGCCCAGACTAACAGCCATTTCTGCTCAGATATTCCCTCTGTAAGACCTCCTTCATCCTCACCCCTTTTTCCTCTGAAGTGACAGAAAGGATCTGCTTACGCTTATGTGCACCTCAATAACAGTATTTCCCAAACGTTCCCTGGCAGGACATTTTGTAGTGACTAATAGTTTCTCTTTGTTTATCTATTTGCTTCCTTTCCCTCCTCCCTGTTCCCCCTTCCCTCCGCAAAGCCAAGGCTGTAGAGCCCAGCTTCTTGCCTGCCTGGCCATGGGCTGGCTGGTGGTACTGGGGTTGTTAGGACCTGAATGAAGAAACTGGCAAAAGGAAATTTAAAAAGCCATAAATTGCAAGAAGCAGAGCAGCCAGGTGTTGTTTACTCAGTATATCCTCCATGAAGTTTTTAGTACTGCAGAGATTTTCATGTTTAAGATTTGTCTCTGAAAGTGTCAATATTTCAGCAGTTCCAGAGTCTTTTGGAGTTTTTGCCTGGGTGTCCCCACCTTGGAAGAATGTACTGCTTTACTGTAACTGCTGGAAATCAGGCTCTGTGTTTGGTTCTTAGTACTGTTCCCCTCATTCACAGGGAGCAGTGGCTTGGAAGAAAAGACTGATGCCCCTTCTGGCATTCGTAATAGGATTTCCTTCCATTTACAGGGCCTTAACATTACTTACTCAGCTGTGTAGGGGTTGATGTCAGTGAATAGCTGCCTGAGTCATTTTTGAGTTATTTAAAATGTTGAAAATAAGCCTGAAGCTGTCAGACAAGTAACATCTACATAGGCTTTTTCTAGCTGCAGCCATTCTCAATTTCTGTGCTATATTAGAGCTAAGCTAATAATAGTACTTTGGGTGATACTTTGATGGGAAGCTTTGTTAATGCACTTGTGAGGACTAAAGAGACCAGTTAAGTCAGTGCTAGAAGAGTGAGAGAGGCAATGAAGCTAAACTGGAGATTGAAGGAATAGATGGAGCAGTTAGTTGTTTTGCTAAAACAGACAAAATATGTGTGCAGGCCTTTGCAGCACATTAACTAGAGAGTAAGTACAATAGCTACACTGTCATAGTTAGAGCTTCTTTTCTTTAAGAAGAAATTGTTAAAAGTGAGGCTAATTTTGTAAATATGAGTACAGGTGTTCAGTTCCTTGTTACATGTTAGTAGTCATTCTCACACTGAATCTTTTTTTCTGCCATAGCCTGTAATTTAGCCCAAGTTAATTAGGAAGAAGGTGAGTGGTGCATCTTTTCTGAGCTGTCAGCAGATGATGTACAGAAGGCACCCATGTCTGCAGTACCATGCAGCAAAGTGGGGCTGTCTGCAAGATCATTTGGTGACTGGAAGGTCAAGAGAAGAGTGGTGGCAATGAGATCTGCATCTAAGGAGAGCAGGGATGGTGAGGATGCTGTTGTGGCAGAGTTCTGTGTCAAATGTGTCTGTGTCTGGTGGGCCAGACCCCTGTTTGGTAGTATTGATGGAGTCAGTGGCACTTGTTGACTTGCTGCCTTTGAGATTTTTGTCTTAAGTGACACTTCTATGGGCTTAGCTGACATCCACCACTGTCTAATCTGAGTAAGACATTCTGGTCAGGAAAGAAGGATTAGGATATCTAATAATAAACACAATAGTCACTGCAAGACTGTAACCCTGTAGAAATCACAGATTTTTTCCATTTAAATTAAGTTCAGAAAAAACTTATGCTTTATTAAAATTCATGGTTTTATAATTGTATCAATAAGGTGTTAATTACTACAGTAAAATATATGTTTACTTCCGTGGCTGTGTGTTTCCTCCTGTGTGGGAGGAGTTGTAGGGTGAGATCTAAGCATATCCTGCCAGAGTTATTTTGTTTACTTCCTTGGATTGCCTTACATTTTCTGTCTCCCTGTGCAATAACTGTAATGTATTAGATAAATTATGTTCATTCTATAAAATTGTATAGATAAACTTGAAAACTATTATAAAAAAATATCAGATTTTGTGAATTGGGTTTTATTTCCTTTGTTCATATTGAATAAGGCTCTAGAGGAAGAATTATATGGTATTGTTTGGTGTCAGTGGCAGAAGACAGCTTTATCTATTTGAGTACAATTTCCTTATCTAAGTCTGTGAAAGCATCAAGGGCAGCACAAAGGAACAGGACAGGGTAAGAGTAGGAAACATGCTGGAAAAGGTGGTGAAACATGAAAATACATTAGTATAAAGTCCCTTGCTTTCTCCATAGATGCTTGCCTTTAAGGGGTGAGCCAGCATGTGAAGTCCTGTGGCAGGAAAACCACTGCACATGTACTTGTTGCTGATTGCCACTGTCAGCTTGTCTTTGTTACTTCCCAGCAGAGAATTTTGGTACAATTTTCAAACATTATATAGGGGAACTGCCAGCCAGCCAGGTATAGCAGGCTCATCTGAGGCTGTCCAGGGATGCAAGGTGGTTGCAGAACACAGCCCATGGGAGGCTTTCTTCTGTCTTCTCCTGCACAGCTCAGTGTGGCAGCTTTGGGATAGGAACCACAGCACGTTTGGCTTTCAGCTTCATGTGTTCTTTTGATTGCAGAAAATGGGTCAGTGTAGGGTCACAAAAATTCCTGTAAATTACTTCCATGGAGAGTTGTGGAGGCCACCAGTGCATGTTACACTGTAGGAGATACTGTCTGTAATCTATATATAATATACCAAGAGAGCAGAGCCAGATCTTCCCACCAGGAGTGGCAATTTTCTCTCCAGATTGAACCCAGTTTTGGATGTGAGGAAGATGATGGGGTCAATGTTTTATGTATCCCCCTTTTTTCCAAGTGTGCAGTTAGCTAACAGCATACGTCAGCAGATGTGCTCTTTTCTTCTAATCCCTTTGTTATTTCTTGGCATGCTTTGCTTTTCTCCCCCTCTCTTCCTACGTGGACCAAGTGATAAACCTTGAAAGCAAACATGCAAGAATAAACAGATTGTCCACTCTCTGTATCCCTTATAGACAATGCAGACTTTGAAATGCTTTTTGTTTCAGCAAGAAATGTCAAAATAATCAGAGGCTGGAAAGCTACTGCTTTGCATTAAGGGAGAATGTTGACACCATTTTCACTTGCATCAAGCCCCTTAATGAGCAACTGTTAAGGAAGAGAGGACAATACAATACAAGTAATTGTATTTCTCTTTGGGATTACCCTGTCAGCTACAGTTCTTCTTTTCAGAAAAGCAGAATAGTATTTTTATGCTAATTAGAAATGTAATATATATTGAGGACTGAGGCTCTCTTTTTACACCTGGAATATGAAACTTCCAATCATCCTGAAAAATTGAATAACCATTTCTGCCACTGTGTGTTGAGAGCACACTTGCAGATGTGATGGGGGACCATTAATGAGTCAATGGTAGATCACTGTCCTATCCTTGTCTTGGTTTCTGAGTCATTTATAGAGAAAGTGTGAATATCTTTGGATGGTGTAATTGGATAGGGTGCCTCTTCTTGAGATTTTTAAAACTCACTTGGTCTCTTGCCTGGTACAGATATGCCTGCAGGGACAAGGGAACAGGGACATTTTTAGCAGTTAAAGCATTGAGAAATGGAAAATAAGGGAAGTAGTTCCACTTTGTGGGATTTAAGCATACAAAGGCTATTAATACCAGTGGTGCTAATGCTTTTAAATTCTGCTAGTATTCAAATGTAAAGAAATATGCAAGTTCATGTAAAATATGCATCTTTTTTTAGCCAGGATTGTCTGAAAGCTACCATATTGCTGTTCTAGATTGTACTGAAATTGCTTTTGCCTTTATGAAGAAATAGAGCAATCACAAGCTTTATTAAATGGATGTCATCACTCACTGGTTTCTGTACTATGTAGCTGTGATGTTTTGTGCTTTCTCTGGTGATTCCACTGTCACTGTTCCAGGTACAAAGGCTGTATAAGTGGGATCTGTAAACAAAGTGAATCAATTTCTTTTAATACAAAAACCTTTATAAGATAGTTCTGCGTAAGAATTGATTTAATGCTGGGCCAAAGTCAAAAGAGAATGCCAAAGTTCAAATTCAGATTCCTAAAGACTGAAAAATTTGGCAGGGGAACTAGCTTAAAGATCTCTTTCTTTCTCTGACAAAAAAAAAAAATGCGTCTTTAGTATTTAGAAGCAGTATTTGTTGTTGTTATGATGAGGGTTTTTTGTCATTGTTAGTATAGAAGCAGATTTTTGTGTTCAACCAGTGCTGATATTTTAAGCCACACAAATAAAATGTCAAGGGGCTGAATTAAAAAACCCAAACATTGCTTTCTCTGTATTCTGTCATTACTCTTCATCTACTTCCTAAGCGATACTTCCTACTTACACAATGATTTTAAAGAACTATCAACTTGTCAAAATGTGAAAAATTGATTTGCTTATACACATCTGAAGTATTTACTTTTTTGTTGTTGTTAAAGACTTTGAATTTATTTTGCTTTGTGGTTATGTTATTGCTGTGGGCCTAATTCTAACAACTGTCATTTTAACTGGGTTTATATTTTCATTGGAGCCTTACCTCTAAAAATTAGATTTAAACCTCTTATTAGATGTAAACCTCCTATCAGTAATAAAGACTGACTTGTTTGCTCCTGAATGCTTTGATTTTATGTCCTCATCTCTAGAAGGTCACAAGTTCTGGCTGTCCCTCAGTTTTCAAACAAAATGAGATCCTTTAGATGCATTTTGTGTTGCAGCCTAACAAATAATATTTGGTTATGTACTTAATGAAAAAGATTGCTGGTGGATGCTCTTGTGCTACTTTTAGTTGTTATCTGTGCTCATTGATCCATGACAGCAGTTTAATTACACGAAAAATGAATGTCGATGGATGGAGAAAGAAATAAATCTTTTAAATCTGTGCGGCATAGTTCACTGAAATTACTGAGTTTACTGCACTTCCTCAGACTACCTTTAAGAAAGGTTGAAATGGAGCTATAATGTACTGTGTGTCTGCATCCTTCAGCACTGTATTTAACCTGTCTCTCACTGCTTTTAAAATGAGGTCCTGGAACAATAAGCTGATTTATAGAGGAGAGCTTTGTAGACTTCAGGTGATCTGTCTTTATGTGATATCTCATGTTTATATTGGGTTGATTTGCTGTGGATTTATTTTAGCCACACTTAGAATGGCAAGAATTAACTATGAAAGGGTAGAAAGCAGGCTTAACTCTTACCCAGATAACATATCAAAAAGAGTTATTGACTGAGCTTAGCTTTGTCTCAGCTGTCAAAGTGGCAACATTTTGGTTGGGTGGAAAATACAGACTTCATTCTGTTTTGCTGCAAGGAAGTGCATTCTGGTGAATTTTTTTTTAATATAACGTTGTTCAGCCATCACAAGCTGTGTTTTCCATATTGTAGGACTCAAGACATTCATATGTCTGTGAGGCAGAAGAGTAATTGGTCTTTAGGTCAATATCTGTTAATACTCTCTGAAAATAACACAGTAGTTGTATGAACTGGTTGTTGCTAATCTCTGTTTCCAATCTAAAAATTGTTTAAGATTTTCGGCTGCATTTTGTGGTAGTCTACTGACTTGCTGGGTGAAAATACAGTAATATAGAACAACTGAAATTTCTTTAACTCTGTTTTGTTAGTGAATTTCCCAAAGGGTTTGATAAAGCCTTTAATTACAGAGTAGTCATGGAATAAATATCTATAGGAAAGTGCAGGTATCATTTAAAGCTCAGCTACATCACCTTTATGGCAGTCATGCTTAATGTCAGCTAGCGAGTGTGGAGCTCATGAGAGAGTCGATATTGGCAGGATAACACACACGTTGCTGCAACTACAAAAGGTCATTGGATTTTTAAGCCTTCAGTTAGCAAACAGCTACTTAAATAGGCAGGAACCAGGACCAGTATTTCAGCCATGGTCACAGTAAAGTCCCTTAAATACAAGCAGTGAAAATCTGACAGCTTCCACCTCCATGGCAGTGGGAAGAAAGCAGACCTGACCTTGGTGCTCTTACCTACCTTCCCTGCATTGAGTGCAAGGCAAGCACTACTCCAAGGGGTCCATGTTTTTCCCCAACCCATGCACTGATTGACTTCAGACATTAAATCACAGATTCAGCTATCCCTTTATTTCAAACAAAACCCCAAACCTTTCTCTCAAGTAGTGATCAATCCGTTTTAGAGCTTTTCTTTGTTGCCTGCCTCTATCTTAATGGAATAGTGCTCACTTTTGAAACTGAGACTGGCTGAAGTGATTTCCCTGAAATCAGACAGAGGCTAAGATGTGGAAAAATAAATTATAATTTGGGTCTCTTGGCACTGTTTTGATATTTTGTCCCTTGGGATATGTATTTTATATGAGTGGTGTGTGGCCAGCTTGCTCCTGTATTTGATTTTATAGTCACAGTAATGAATATTGCTCATCTTGTTTCCTGCTAGACCATTTATTGTATTAAAATCTGCATGCTGCGTTATCCTCAAGTTGAACTCAAGGGTTGGTATATAACAATCCAGTGTTTATGGCTCATTTAATATTGCAGTTTTTAAACAGTTTTTCATACTCCCTTGTCCTTTATTCAGAATCACGGCAAGGACTGAGTGTTCTAACTGGGCCAGTGTATTGCACAAAGAAGTAGCTTGCAAAATATTATAGAAAAGATGTATACAGAAAAAGGAAAAGTTATTTGTTAAATTGTACCTCTGGTTCCTCATGATTTAGAAAAGGAGAAATTCTTCAACTGTATATAATTTCTTTTTTAAAGAATGGCATTTTCCCCTCATAGTTCTTTAGTCCCGTGACTTGTAAAAAGAAAACACGAAAGGACTGCTGCTGTAGTTCTGTAGTCTTGTACAGTGTTGGCCAGATCCAAAAATTCTACAAATATTGGTAATAATTACCAGTGATCTAGTAGGGAGAAGGGTCTCACTTCCTTTCACTGTAGCATTCTAAAAACATAGGCATTTAGTACATTTTAGTTGTCAAACTAATAAAAAGCCAATGACATCTCACCATGAGAAGTTATAAAATTGCAGTGATAAATGAAATATATCATTGATTTGCTATTACAAGATTTGTTTAGAGACTGAGGAAATGTACACTGAGAGGCAGATTTTTAGAAATAGCCAGTGAAGATTTAGAATTTGGCCTTCCATTGTCATTATTGACTTGCTCTTTGTGTGTGCTTGCTGTTAAAACCTTAAGCATCTAATCCTGTGTTAAGTTTGCATTTCTAAATCAATACTAGAAAAGGAAACTTTTGTTTGAAGAGTTTTTTCTATCTCTGACAAAACAAATTAAAACAATTAATGAGGAAATCCTAATTTCTGTTTGCATTTCTACCATGCATTATAAAATGACTTTGAACTATAGATAGATGTTATTGGTTGCTCAGTTGTTCATGTCTTCTGGTATGAATTGCTGTTATTGTTACTCCTAAGAATGTGTTAGATGGGTGACTGGGGTCTGTTGCTGTTGATACCTCTCTTTGCACCAAGGGGATTGTTGAGCACCTTCCAAAGCAATAAAATGTGACTTCTGAAGCTGTGGAACTGTGATGCAGAATGTAAATTGGTGTAATGAGAGTGCAGCAGTACAGAAAAATAGGTGAACTAGAGGGGTCCTTTCTGCAAGATCACAGGATGCCTGGAGATGAACATAGTGAGCTGGGGATATCTTTTCTAACTGATCTCTTTACAATCCAGATCTTTTGTCTTTGGAAAAGCTGTGTTCTTTCTCAATTGCGTGTGCACTGTTAACCTTCAGGAAGAAATTAAATCCAGAGTAATATACACACACATGACAGATTTGAGCTCCATCTCTGCTGAAGTGTATTTTCACTCCTACTAATAGTAACTTAGTTGGGGTTATTTTGGAAAATGTAATAGAAAATACTCAACTAGGTGTGTGACACCATTTTAGATAGTCTTCGATGTCCGTGGTCATTTCCTATGGGTTACTTGAGCTTAAAAGTGTTTGCTGTGTGTTGCCTCAGATGGGCTCTACAGAAGTACAGTAGGTGTCATTTTCAAGACAACAGGTGTATTAATATTAGGCAGGTTTTCCTGCAGACATGGAAAATAGGAGACAATCACAGTTTTGTGTCTAATGTTGCCCAAATAGAGATGCTAAAAATGAATAGTCAGGTCTCCTGATAAAGATAACTCTGTAGATCAAAACTACTTGCAGGTCATTTTGAGCTAGGTAACAATCTGTAGTGGGCATTGTTTTAGGAGGGTATAATGAGAAAGGTGGTAGTTCTACAGGAAACTAGGACCAATAAGGTATGATTGAAGTAATTAAATTCCTTTAGAATTAGCCCTGAATGAAAGTCTCAGTGTTATTAATAAAGAAAGGAAGTATTTATAAAGTTATATTTTAATATTATTAATGCATAAAACATACTGAAAATGACTGATGTATTTGTAGAACTTGAGCATCTTCCTCAGCTGCATGCCAATACATGCTTTATGAAATATATTATCAGTGAACTATTTCAGTATGGTACCAGTGAGATATGGCAGCAGGTGTGAATATCATCTCCCTTCTGAAGCAAGTTAATTGTCATTTTTTCAATTTAACAGAGGTATTTTCTGCGGAAGGGGAAATATCAGTGTGCTACCTGCTTGATGAAGATATTTAGATTCCATGGCTCTTTTAGTAAAGGTGGATTTTTTTTGCACTCATTGGGAATGTGACCTGCTGAAATCTGTAATTGTTAGGCGCGTTCTCTAGCTGTCAGCTGTCACTCTGTTGTAGAAGTTTCATTGGCCCATTAGAAGTGTTCTGGGGTGAATACTGCTCTGTTAAAGTATTACTAATAAAAGTATAAATAGCAAAAGACACATTATCCAGGGAAATTCAGATAGCAGAATGTGCAGATCTACATGGTGAACCTTTGTGAGGAGCAGCGGCAATAGAAATTTGGATATTGAGACAAGCAACGTTGACTTTTGACTCACAAAAGTGTCACAGATGGCAGGGAGGCAAATTAACAATTCTTTGAGAAAACATTTATGTGTGTTACCAGGTTTTTGACAGATGGGTTTCTGCAGTAAGGCCTGCAAGCTCTAGTTTCCACTGCTGCTGTTGACTTATGAATTCAGGGGAGTTAGCGTTGGATCAATAGGGATTTCTGAAGCCTTCAAGGCTTGTACAGGGAGGTGAGTGAGGGAGTGAGTGAGTGATATCCTTGGATATTCAAGAGGTTACTTGGTAATAAGTCAGGCAAAGATATGAGTTTCTGCAGCAGTGGTATGAAAGAATGAACTTTTTAACTCGAGAGATATTAATTTTTATCTCTTCAAGAAATGTGCACATGACTGATACTCAAGTTGGTTAAGTTTGTTAACTGGATCAGCATTTTCTGTGATGGAGCCTGACCACTGGACATGCTGATTATAAAAGCATAGTTCTGTTATTCCTCCTGAGAGCTTCAAACAAAATCCCTTTGTTGCTGTTTTCCTTGAGTTGGCTGAGCCTATCAGAGATGCCCCTCTGGATCTGTGGGAGCAGCCTCTCATGGATCTGCCCTGTATCCACCCCTTGATGCAAATTTTGAACTGCCTGAGCTCCTGGAGTGGGGAGGGAGTAAAGGCCTTAAGACACAAATTGCTACTGATTAGTTACAAAATAAATCAGAAGGGATCTAAATATTTGATAAAAACTAGAGAGTCAGACCAGGGCAGGGTTGTTGTGTATAGTGATGCTGTAGTGTCTTAAGCTTCTTTTCTCAGATGTCTTCAAGTATCTTCTCAAAAAAAAAAAAAAAAAAAAAAAAAAAAAAAAAAAAAAAAAAAAAAGGGCTGGATTAAACAGACCTCATATCTGCTACACAGTCATATTTAACACAGAGGAAAAGTAGGTCTTAAAGAGAATTAGGAGTGTTTATCTGGATGGTTGTAGAAATTCTTGTCATCTTGTATAAGAGCCAACATGCAGAAATGAAGAATTAGGAAGCAAGGAAAAGGCTTAGTGTAAATAGGCTTCACCCAGAGAGTGGCTGGGCACTGGAACCAGCTCCTCAGAGCAGTGGTCACAGCACCAAGGCTGACAGAGTTCAAGAAGTGTTTGGACAATACTTTTGGGCACATTGAGTGACTCTTGGGGATGGTGGTGTGCAGGGCCAGGAGCTGGACTCAATGATCCTTGTGGGTCTCTTCCAACTCAGGATATTCTATTATTCTGTAAGAAAAATACACTAGGATTTATTGGCATCAGTGATTTCAGTAAAAGGCATGTGTCCCTTTGGAAGGCATGGAGAGGGTTCCATGGCAGGGTATTTGGTGGGCATTTCTTCTTCAATTAAAAGTAGTAGAGCAAATACAAGCCACCTGATAGAGAGTTTCAATGTGAAGGAAAAAAAAAAAATTAAAAATCCTTCTGCTGAGGTAAGTAGGGGGCACAGCAAAGTGCTCAGTGTACCACCCTAGCTGCCCATGGTCTGTGGCAGGTACCACTACCACAGGACCTTTTCTAGGTCACCTGTAAGTGGCTGGAACCTCTCACTTCTCAAATAAGTAACCCAGCATTAGCCTTTGAAAAATCTTCCTCAAAGTCTCAGCAGCCCAAGAGGGGAAGGCAGATCTATTGGACAGCAGTGATTTTGTGCATTAGTGCATGACTGTGTTGGATTTGGGAGTCTCCAATGTCAAATTTTAACTGAACCCTAATTGCATCTGAACCACTATATAAATCTGCTCCAAAATACAAATGCATTAATTCTAATCTTAATAAAAGCAGCAGCTGCAGATGGTATTAAGATCTTCAGGAAAAAAGATTAAAGAATCACTGTAGGTGAATTTTCATATTTTAAAATTATTGAATTTTTAAGTAAGTTTCCAAAGATTTGTAATTCTTCTTATTACACTGGATCATTCAGCAGAATGTTTAATGCCAGGGAAGGAATGCTTCACACTGACAGGCTAAAGGAGAGAGGAGAAACTTAGAATTCCTTCAGACTAAGAAGAAAGACAATTCATTGCTGATACTACTTTAGGAAATGTTAGGAAGAGTCTGTCAGGTGCATGGGTGAGAGCATCTTCTGGGCATACTGAAAGACAAAGGTAATAAAGCTGGGGCTCAAGAACATGAAAGGAAGAGTGTTTGGCAGGAAGCCATAAGCAAAAATTCATCTCTGTATTCAAAAATGAGTAGAACTGCAATTGAAAGGAGGTGGAAAAAAGGAAGTCTAGATGTGTAAAGAGCAGGGTACTGATGCTATTTGCACAGGAAATTGAGGCTGGTGAGCTGGGGTAAGATTCTGTCCCAGTCACTAAATCTCATGTGAACATGGACAATACAAAACCATGAACTTAAAAATGGGTGTGTTTTCACTGCCACAACATCAGGTCTTCTTATTTCAGTTTTCAGCTGTCATATCCTAACATACATACAGCATTGAAACTGAGCATTTCTCTTTCATTGCATCCTTCCCTTGTTTAGGTAAGAACAGTTTGCTCCTGCTGAACAGATTGAGCTTGGAGGCTTTACATGGTACAGCTGGCTTTTCAGCTCTAAGAGCATTTCTGTGGCTTTTCTTTTTTTCTTACAGATTTGTGGCATTATAAAATTTTACATTTGAGAAAATTTATTTGCTAACTGTACTCTGCCCTACCTACCTAATATTCTGCATTGGTTTTTTCTATATGATCATTAATGGTGACAAATTTCTGGGAGATAAGGAACCACAAATGCTGCTTCACTTGCATAAGCTCTAATTGTAGCAGCTAGCTATTTCTTGAGTTGCTTACAAAATATGTAATTGTAATTTTGGATAAGGTTGGCTAGTCAAAAGCTGTTTTGCTGGCTTCCTGCTGGAGATCATAGCATACTTCACTTCTTAGCCTGTGGGAGCAAAACGAGGCAATGAGAGCTTTAGAAAGTCCCACCCTACAATTACAACCAAAAATAATTTTCTAGCAAGTAGTTGTCACTGTTTCCTTTTATTTTAAAGCTGAGCCACCTGCTGGGAGTTTGATTCTCTAGGACTCTGAAGATGATTTGAAGGCGGAGGAATTCAACCTAAAAATTATTTAGAGGAGCTCTTCAATGCCTCAGCAAAAACACAGTTGTAGGCCTGTCATTTCTGGGCCTTCAGGACTAAGAAATAAGTGTTGGATGCTTTGGAAAGGGAGTATTTGCATCTAAACATGTGCCTATGTGCTCTGTATATATTCACAGAAACTCAGAAACAGTCAATTTTTGCCCTCCTTGGGTTGATTTAGAAATATGTATTGAAGAATCTGGATTACTCTCTTTTCAGCATCCTTATTACCTTATTTTTAAAGATGTAGTACCCAAAGGACTACAATTCTTTAAGACTATGGTTAGCTGAGTTGTTGAAAATCCTTCAGTTACAGTTGATAAAACAGTGAGACTGTTGGTATTAGCAAATGAATTGCTTTCAGCAGAACTGCAGAAAAGCTGGATTTTCAGATGGAATCTGAGATGCTGCTTTGTAAATAGAGCAGTATATGTGGGACCATGTTGTGCTCAGCACTTACACCAGAGTCAATCCCAATCAACTCCTCTTAAGTTACCAAATCCATGCTAACTTCATAGTGAGAGCAGAATATAAACTGTGGTGTCCCCTGTTTTACTTTACTCCTGGGTGGATTACCAAGGTTCAGCACTCAGGTTGTTGCTGACTTGTGACCCCCAGCAGTGCATCTCCCCCTTTGCTGCACCCTGGCTGCAGCATTGCAGCAGCATTGCTGATGAAAATGTCACTTGGGAATGAGGTACCCAAGTTCCTGTGTGTAAAAAACAACTAATTTTTTTCCTCCTAGGAGAATGTGTCATTTTTTGGTTGCTTTCACTTTTCAGAGTCTATCTGAAAGTGTGCAGAAAAGGTTTTTTTTTTTCTGTATTTGATGTAAACAATTTGGGAATACAGTATTTTGGCTTTTCAGGGAGGGTGTTGCAGTGCAAATAGATGGGGATGTCTGCAGTGCTCTGCTACTGCTCTGCAGTAAAAACCAGAAACATTGCTGATCCTTTTTAAGTTCTTCCACAATGGATTAGTATTCCCTCATTTGTTCTGAAGTGTGATTTTTGCATTTATTTTACTTTGAGCCTCCAGTGACACCCATCAAGCCTGATTATACAAAGGGTTTGCAGTCAGACACTACTCAAGAAGAAGGAAGGATATAAACATTACTGCTTGCTTCATAAAGAAACATATTAATCTCACTCTGCCAGGCCTTTGTGAACCTTTGCAGTGGATAAATGATAGTACAGTTCTTCAAGCATGTAGGGAAGGAAAAGCTGGTTACTTGACTTGTGCTGTCAGCTATCATTGGAAACATAAAGTCTGTGTTTCTACAACTGCTGACAGTTTGTAGAAGTAGTGAATAAAAATATGCATTCTTAGTCAAATTGTGCTGCCTAACCAGAATATGCTGTTAGCCTGATATCCTATTTTTGGGTGAAATGTAATATATTTGATTGAATAATTCTATTGTGAGTTTAGTATTTCATCTTTCTGTCTGTATTTTCAAGGCTATAAATAAATTCATGAGATCATTTCGACATTATCTTACAGTAAATATCTATGCTAATTCTTGGATAAGAGATAAGAATTAAGTTGTTATTTTGATCAATCTATACTTACATATATTCATTCTTATAATATTTTAGTCACCTTATTAGAAACTTACAGTTGTACTCTTAAGACTATAGTTTCAAGAAATGTTCTTTCTGGTAGTCAGTGTTAACTGGTGCTTTGAAAGGTAGATTTAAAAAAGGATTCTAGTATTGTTTTTTTGAGGTCATAAATAGAATCATAAATAAAACACAATAATGCAAACTCTAATTCATATTTCTGTGTAATTATAGAAAACACAAGTGGCTATTTGTCCTCAGTAATTTTCTGGCTGTATTTCGTAAATGCCAGCTCCACCATTTTTCTATATATTTTCATTTTGTTAGCTGAAGGAAAATGTCATTTCCCAGTAGACAGAATCAGAATCCTCTGTAAATAAAGTAAAATCAGAAATGTAAAATGTCAGCAACTGTTTTCATTTAAAGAAGGCCATTTTCTTTGTGTGTTTGCATGCAGTGAATAGGGAAAAGAAGTTGCTTTTTTTCGCCAGTATTGCCAATAAAGATGATATTTCAAGCAGCATTTTTAATTTGTTCTTCTCCAGGGGCTGACAATGAATTATTAACAGTTTTTAAGAGTGATGCCGCCAGTTCACAGTGTGTCTGTAATCTGAGGTTGAGTCTTATCCTCCCTGAAGGAACAATACTTTGTTCTGTGAATTCAGTGCAATTTCAGCTGGGGTCACATGGCCTTCAAGAAATACCTGTCGTGGGCTGAGATGGTATCATCCTTGAATTGCTTGACCCTTGAATTAGAAGTTTTGCCAGAAGACAGCTGAGGTAGCAGAACAAATCATCCAAGTGCTTTTCAGCATCTTTTGTGCAAAATAATGATCTTTGTTTAATCAAGGCTCAGTAGCTATCCAAGTCAAGCCACCCAAATCTGTGCTGAAGAAGACAATCAGTTCCTTGGTCAGCAGTAGGAGGGGTGGACTTCAGCCAAAGAATTAGCCAACAGCTTATACGAGGAAAAGGCTTATGCCTTGTAGAAACATGGAGCCTTTGGAGCTGCCATCTTTCAGTTTTTTCTTGGTTTATTTTAATAATGGAGAAAAAAGTTTGGGAGGGTGAGATTAGTGCATTGGGCTCCAGCTTAATTCCAAAACCTGCAGAGCTATCTTTGATTTACCTTCCTAACTTCCATCTAAGTCTTGCCTTGTGAAGGAGGCATGGCCTTTGGAGGGTGCATTTCCTTCCATCTAGGATGTGAATAGTCCACTGTGAGTCTTCACTCACCATAGAAGGACCCCAAACCATGTCATGCACATAGGTTAAGTATTACTCTTGGATGTCTACAGTTGGGAGGGATGAATTTGGTGCTTGCGCCTCAAACGCACAATCGCGTGTTGTGCCTGACAGAGTCGCGTAGTTATCTTTAACAGCGTGTGTTAAGCTTTAGTGCATTAATTTGAGTTTATTGTGATCTAAGACTGTATACATTGACGGTTTCCATGGGCCAGGTAATATTTGTTAGCTAAATAAACTCCAATAACTGGATTTGGAATCTAATCCCTGGCTGAATGTGTGCATGGACTATTGTTATTGAACTTCTTTATTAGAGTATTTGTGTGCTGAGAAACCAACAGTAACAGATGGGAATCTAATGTAGATAGATGTGATCTGCTTAGTTTAATATCCTGTCTCAAAGAGAAATTTGTTTAGGATAACAATATCTCATAACAAGGAGTGAAGAGGAAAGAGTTAATGTTTCCTGTTTTTAAAGCATACCAGTAGTCACTTTTGTGGAATAACTCTTCTGTCATGAGACAGCTAAAGTTCCCTCTCAATATAACTCATTATTTTTGATACATTAATTATGAATCTTCTTGTTTATTTCCCTTCTGGGATAAACACTATCAATGTTTTCAAATCCGGCTTCAAAGGAAGACGCTCTGTTTACAATGAATTCCTAAAAATATGGCCAATCTTAAAAGTATATTCCAAATACAAACTCTTTGTTATCATAGTAATGTTGTATTTATTAAAGCAGCATAGAAAATGATGGAATCAGAAAATAATGCCCTCGCTGTCCATTGGCCTGAGACTATTACCTTTACTCTGGAGATAGCTAGAGTTAGTATGAGAAAATCTGTCTTGTTCTGTTTTGGAGGGTAAGGACAATACAACATATTTCTTATAAAATCTGAAAATTGTGTATTTGAAGTTTTTGAATGAAAGTGCTGCCCAGTTCCACAGCTGTGCCTTAGAAATGGGTAACAAAGGGAAACATAAACCAGGCAATGCAATCACTGGAGGAACAAAGATAATCTACATACTTATGTAAATAAATAAGACCAACTACTACTTTTTGTTGTCTCAGTTGCTTCTTCCAATTAAAGCATCCCTTTTTATCTGTCTTAATGTTTTTCTTAATTAATACTGGTGAAGTCATACTCATCTATGTTGTCTAGACATTTTTTATATGTAAACATATTAATTATTAAAACAATTATGTTTCTTATGACCTCAGCATACTCTGAGATGGCCTGAATACCCTTAGTATCATTTGCCTGAGGCTGTATTTGTATGCTGAAGATCTGTAAGGTAGATATGGGTTAGGCATTGGAATGAACTGCCCAGGGAGGTGGTGGCATTTAGGAAACTTCCCCATCCAACCATTGAGGAGCCACTCTGGCAGCCACACCCATACCACTGAGGCCACTCCACAGCTACACCCCCCACACTCACCCAGCCAGACCAGGATTCCCATAGCACAGTCTCAGATGTCTCAATTGTTAAAATAATTTAGTCTTGGTGCAATAACAAAATAATATCTCCAGCTGCTGCCTCCAAGGTGGGACCTCGAACAAAGACCTCTCACAGTCTAAGCACAAAATGTCTGTGAGTCCTTGGCTCCTGCCCGAAGTGTCCAGTCCCCTGGCTGGTGCCACAGGTCCCTGAGCCCTTTGTTTTGCAAAGGGTGGCATTTCATGGCCTCTTGCCTGGGGCTCACCCTGCAGCTTCTCACTGAGCTACCTGCACTGAATGAGTTCCTCAGCAGTGGAATCACCATCCCTGGAGCTGCTCAAGGAAGGACTGGATGTCACATTTAGTGCCATGGTCTAGTTGACAAGGTGCTGATCAGTCAAAGGTGGTACTCAATGGTCTTAGAAGTCTTTTCCCACCTTAATGATTCTGTGATGCTATGAATTGGAGGGCTGGAGTTAGAACCCAAGTTTTCTACATAATGAGCAGTGAGAGCTATGTGACCTTGACCGTAGATGAAGGGGTGTGCATGTACATATATATAAAACTAGAACACAAAAGTGTTTCCTCTGTAAAAACCTCAGACTATTTCACATATCAAAGCTTTAACATTTCAATTGGAAGTTGCTTATGCCAATGGCAGCCTTTCAGATGAGTTTTTTTATTTCCTTGAGCACTGGCTCTCAGTTTATTATTGCAGATGACAAATAATATTCAGGAGCATTAAAATGCATGTCAGGATGTTCTTCAAACCAAAAGATCTGTTTAGTTTGCTGCTGCACAGGCACAATGATATTCTGAAAGGACCAAGGCTTTGGAGTAATTTTAAATTAGGCTTTACAGCTTCATATATTTCTTGCATAGTGATAGATGACTTGTTTTACAATACAAATAAGGTATTTGGAATTAGTTGAGGGGTATAAAGTTAAATATAAATTTGCTGATTCATTGCAGAATTGTAGTCTAACAATTATTACATCCTGGAAAATTATTAAAGGTAAGTACATCTCAAAACTTGTTTTTTAGTTTTGGGAGATAGATCTGAGCTGCCTGAGTACTTGATGAACTGTATTTTATCTACAAATTGAAAAAGTAGGTTTGATGGGATCAGGTTTTTTCCATGTATCAGCATTCATTCAAAAAAAAAAAGGCCTTCTGATTGTCAATTTCTGTGTAATGAAGTCTTAGTCAAAATGTGGTAGCTATTATGAAGAGACAGGTCAGAAAGAGGCAACTCATGCCTAGCCCAGGGGCAAGTCAAAAGCTGTTAGTACCTCTGTCTATATATTGCTTAATTGTTGTTTTTTTCAAGGAGTCAGAAGATGCTGTGAGGGGGATGTTGATAGCTGATGTTTCTGCTGCCATACCATAACTGCAGGCAGCAGAGGCTGCACACTGCACATGCCTTGTCTGAGGAGTCTTTACATAGTAAAGAGAGCAAAGGACACAATTTCTACTGTGTCTTTGAGTATAAACTCCCACCTTAATGAGCAATAAGTTGCTTTTGCTACTGTAGAATAACAATAGAGGTTGCTTGAATTTTTTATTAGGTCAGGGAAATTCAGGTTAAATGGGTGCAAATTAGACCATGTTCAAACTTATGTTCTGTAAATACAATTCAAGTTTTAATATGCGTTTTGTAGACTTTTCATCATGGTTATATTTATTAATATTGTCTTGCTGCAAGAAAATGATTCTTGAAGGATTACTAGAGGGCTATCTTCTGTCAGGGAAAATAAAAACATATTGATGTGAAAGTACAAAATATGTGTCCTTCATTTTATATATAAGGGCTGAATAAGTGCCAATTTTGCATGTTCCTTAATTAATTACAATTTCACAATTAGTCATTTACTAAATCATGCACTTCCTTGCATGTTGATATTGTGAATAGGTGCATGAAATATGTATTTTAATCACTACACACAATTTCACAAATAATTTAATAGTCATTATGAGGTTGTCCATTATTTGGGAAAGAAACTGTGGCAGTCTGCATCCATATTGGTTCACATGTTTGGGCCCAGGATTTGGGATGGCAGAGGTGATGTCTGGCTGCCATTTAAATTGAAGAATCAATGTTCCATTTTGCTGTTTGAATATGAGCAATAATTGCTATTAAGATCCCAAGGACAACAAAACAGCTTTTCAAAGGTTCTAGCTCCTGTTACTGTTGGAGAAAAAATTTCAGCTCCAAAGGTTTCCCTTGATTGTCTGAGATTTTGTAACAGTTCTCTCAACTGCTCATTTACTTGGTGTTTTTAAAGATACTAAAGCTGTATGGAAATGCTTGTAAAATTAAGTAACACTGATAGTAGGATAATTCAGTTTTAAGTTTTTTAATAAAGAAGAATGTATTTGCATTTCACATACTTCAGTATGATAGTAGTTAAGATATCTAAGGATGTAAATCTCAATTATTTTTTTTTTTTTTTCTCTGAAGACTTCTACACTCTTAATCAGCAGCTACAAGAATTGAAACTTTGGTAATAATTTTTGTAATTTTCATGCAGGGAGAAAACAGAAGGGTTTTCTTTGTTTGTTTGTTTGTTTGTTTAAGAAAAAGAAGAAAGGCAACAGCAATTAGTTCCGCTTAGAGCACTTTCCTCTACAGCTAGACAAATTTAAAGTGTCTGAATCAGTTTCTTTTTGTAAAGACCAGATGAAGAGACCTGATCAACAGTGCAATCTGAGTCTGAAAAGCCTAAACCTGGTTTAAACAGTTTTAAGTTTAAGTACTTGGTAACCCCACAACAGGTTGTTGGTTTCTGTTACTCTACTCACATATCTCCTATGTATATGAAGTATTGATTCCTTCATTGAAATTCTCTTTAAGAAGAGGAAATACCTTTAAATCTTGATAATATTTGGCTACTTTTGCTTCCCCTTTCTGGTTTTTTTACATTTCCATTTTGGTTGCATTAGCTGTACTTGAGATGATGCACCTGAAGGCCTTCTTTTTGCTGAACTTGGTCAACAAGATATTTGAGATTGCAGTAGATGTTTGTTGTATAGGAGTGCATTTTGCTGACCATATTTTGCTATTTATTCTACTCTAGAAGTAAATGCAGGCGTGGTTCCCTGAAATCACTATTTGGTAACAAGGGTTAATGACAAGACCACCCTCCCAACCAAGTCTCCTTGCTGATGGCTGATGCAGACCTGCAAGCTAGAAAAGAGCTGTGTCTGTTGTGAGAGGTGTTTGAGTGAAGGTTGGCTTTTAGAACTGGGAACTCAAATGGGCAGTGTGCTGCCTGCTGCTTTCACATCTCCAGAGGTGTTATATCACAGACCATAAATGTGACCATTGACTGTACATCATGATTATGTCATGTAAGTGCAGCTGGAAGAACATTTTTCTGCCATTAAACCAAACAGCTCAACTCTTTCAGACAGCAGCACACACATAACAATTTCAGATCGTTCATCTGTCTAGTTTTTGATATACTGTGAAAGGAAATGCTGGAATTTATGCACATGGCCACGCTGCTGACAGATTCCTCAGGATACTTTGAAGAAATCTGACAGCTCCAATTTAAGTTTACTAATGTGATAAAGTGTTTTTTAAAGGGTATAAACATTTTATATGGGAAGCTGCAGTCTTGCCAGTGAAAGTGTTTGGCTTTACAAAAGCATAAAGAAAACAAATGCCCCTCCAAAAAATAACATGGCTTTACAGTAATATCGTTAGAAAAATTTATATAGGTTAATCTGCAGAAGAAAGTAAAAGATTCCATAGGCCATTGGATTTCTGGGGCAAAAACTTGAAAGATCATAAATGTTTTAACAGAAGGAAGGTTAAATTGTGAGATTAAAAACCCAAAACAAAATAACTTCTGTTTTTTTTTTTTAAATTTTAAAATTTGATCTTCTAAATTAGACTTCATTCTTTATGGAAACACCTTTACAAAAGTTAAATCCAGTTGTTTCATTTTTTTAAATAATATGCCTTGGTTGATATGAAAGTTTGGACCAATTTCCTTAATGCTCTTAACAGCATGGATGAAATAGATTTGCAACTTGAGCTTGTGAAAAACTTAATTGCTGTACAGGATAATTACTTGTTTTCTGCTGTACTGTACTGCATAATGTTCTTCTTGCAGTAAAATCACATCTTAGAGTGAGAACACTTAAATAACAATTACTCTGACTTTATAATCATCAAAGGAAGGTAAGCACCTTGTTGTTCCCCACTTCAGAGTTGCACAGTGAAGATAATCAATTGGTTTGATTGTGTCAGGTGTAAATTTGAAACAATAAAGACAGTGGAATTAATTTCTACTGTCTGCTTTGAGTCAAGGGTTCCTCCTACCATCACTCTTGTTCACAGGGAACATCTGAAGTGACAGTAGAGGAGATATTAAAATGTATTGCCAGAGGCTGATGGTAATTAACCAGGAGGGGAAAGGAATTCAGGGAAGAAATAGCTCTGCCTTGTACCAGTTACTGAAATCTGTTGTGCCACCAGAGCACTAGAAATTGTGCAATATACCTCAGAATTGGAGGGGAAGGAGGGTGAAGATGTGTGATCTATGAAAATACACAGTAAGCCCAAGATTCATAACTAATCATTAGAAACAATTTTAAACAATAAAAATAAATAAAATTTATATTGATGGGTTTCTGAATATCAGAAATATGTCAGAGATGTTTTTGAGGAACCAACTAACATTTGAAAGAGAAGGATTTGTTTGACAATCTATCTGGGTTTTCTGGTGGTCCTACTTTCTTTCTTCTACAGCTGCTTTGTGTGTTTCACTGCTGGCACATGAGTCTGTGGGTGCCAAACATTTGCAATGGTTTAAAAATGGATTAAGAAATTCATGGAAGAAAAGCACACTTATGCTCTTGAACATAAAGCTGCCACTCTTGTTTTGAAAAGTACTGAACTGTGAATTGGTAGAAGATAGCAGTGTAGAAAAACTGTAGGGCAAAAAAAAAAATACCAGAGATTTACTTTTCCTTGTAGGTTTTCTCAGAATCTATTCCTCTCCTGCCATGGAGAAAAGACATTGATGAGAAGACTCTGTCATCACTAATGTAGTTAATCATATGAATATCTGAAGAGCATAAAATTGCAAAAGCCCTGTTAAGCATCTGCATCTTCCTCTGGCCAGTGCTTCCTGTGACTATATTATTGTTAAAAATATTAAATGATAAATTCACCCAATATATTTTAAAGTTTAATATTGTTCTCTGAAAAGATTACTATTGAATATTTTCTCTTTTATAACTGAATATTTTTAATTAAAAACTACTTCAGTAGTATGATATGTATCACGCAGTAAATGATCCTGTTCAGAAGGAGATGTAGAGGAATATATGTGGGTGCTCCTGGAATGATTCAATGTACTCTTTCCCAACCTTCAAATGGAATTCCCTTAGAGCTTTCTCATGTGATGTTTGCTGTATATTGTCTTTGTTAAGTGATGGATTCAATGGATGAACATGATATTGGGTGCTAAACTTTCTCATCACTTTCTAAATCTTCTCATTTCTTTCAGCAGATAGGTGTGGATACACTCCTCTCTGTGCCTGTGACACCCCTCTCTCCCAGTTACTCATTCCTTTGTTGCCTTTTACAGCACACTCATCATTTTTGCTTAAGCCTAGCTCAAAATTTAGCATCTAAGTACAATTTTGATGGAATCGAAATGTGCAGGAGAATAATCCTGAGAATGTCACTAAGTGAGCTGCAAACCCAGCTCTTTTCACTAGTGGAGTTCAGTGCCCAGTGTTTTACTGCCATGAGAGCCCAGAGGTGGCTCAGGCTCAGCTGAGCTGAATGTCCTGGCTCATGCCTCATGCCAGAGGCTGTGTGGATCCTGCAGCTGCACTCACTGCTCAACCTCCCAAGCAAATAACTGTAGCAGGTATATTTAGCACGTGTCTAACATGTACTGACAGTGCTGCAAAGCTGTGGCTGCTATAGCTGTTACAAATGAGAGTTATTCCTGTATACCTGTGGATAAGTGATAAGAGCATCTGTCCAGGCAATGTAATTCCAGGATCACAAGACTGCTTTAACTAGAGGGAATCCAAACCAGAGCTTGTGATTTTCAGAGAAATCTCCATTCACCTAGGAGGGTTTCTGCTTTCTACTCAGTGATCAGTAGATAGAAATGTACTTCTGAACCAAATTCAGGATTTTACCTTCCCAGATGATTCATGGAAGAGGGGATGTAGAGACAGGTCCTGCCACTGCTCCTTCTTGCCTCTCTAAATCTCTTCTTGTTGACCCAATGAACAAGTATTAATGTGTGTCCTTGTCTAAACTGGCTGTGAGGTGGTAGGTGTCATGCTCTTTAACCTAGAGTGCAGCTGATCATATAGTGCAGTAAATAACAATCCCCACACTCCTTCCTCCAGCTTAAAAAATCCTAATTCTACCTGTGTCACTTATGTCCATACCAAATGGAATACTTTATGTGGGGGAAAACTGACAATTCCAGTCTTCTTTCAGTATCAAGCTGCAACCTTTTTCTCAATGTATGATTTCTAGGAGGAGATGGTATTTTTCACCATTTTATGTCATTTACATTAGGTGCACTCTTGATCCTCTGCCCTTTTCAGAATACCAACAGGAGCTGAATTCCACTCTATATGCCTCAGTCTCTACATTCAGAATAGGCAGTAGATTAAAAAAAGAAATAATAATAAAAATAATTTAAAAGTACCAAAAATTTTAACACAGACCCAAGGGAAACTAAATATAGACAAAATTATCTTTTTTACCCCTGCAATCAATATGTCTGTGCTGGCCTGATAGGCAAGAGTGTCTTTTCATCATGCTTCTGCTTACAGGCTCACGGAGCCCTGTCAGGGCAGTTGGTTAGACAAACTTTTATGCATCAAAAAAAGCAGGGTTGTTTATTCTGCTTTGGCAAGTAGGTGTCTTGACTTCCCTTGTGGATGTGACCAGAGGAGTGTGTTGATAATTATGCTGAAACTCAATAAAGATTTTCATCCCCTTCTGCATTTCTAGCCTTTTCTCTTCTGCATTCCAAGCCTTTCCTATAAGGAAACTAAATTCAGCTGTGGAAGTTTTAGAAGTAATTACATTGAAAATGCCATGTAGTGGGAAGAAGATTTGAAAACATGGTTCAATATTTTGTTTTAAATGGATTTATAATTACATATGGGAATTCTTTGCTTCCCCAGTCCTGAATGGGACAGGAGGAGAAGAATGACAGCATGCGTGGGAGTATTGATTTTAAATAACTAGACTATTAAATGATAGCAAAAAATGTATCACTCAGTAGATACCTCTAAGGATGAAATCACTTTCATCTGTCACTGTGGAATGGAAATAAGTTTTAGACTTCAGCTTTTGATATAGATTTTATGGACTTTTTTGCCTGTATAATTGGATTAGAATTGCTGCACTTGTAACCTTTTTAGTGCCTACTCATTCAAGTATTGACACACTTGTGTGTTTTATCAGTATCGCTCTTGTGGCTCAAAGGCTTGGTCTACAAATGAGTGTCTGTCTCTTAAGATATGTCTCTCAATTACTGCAAACTTCTAGAAAACATATAATTTATAATAATATTGATTTTCATTTTTTTCCCCTAACTTGAATTTATCAACTTTTCTTCAGGCTGACAGTGCTGGCTGTAGCAAAAACCCTTTGTTTGAGTTCAGATGGAACCGTAGTTCAAAGAGTCTCCCTGGATGATACTTTGATCATGTTAATCTCTCTGCAAAGTGTTTTATTACTGTTAGTAGAGTTGGGAGGCAGTAAATTGCCTGTAATAACTGTATACAGTGAAAAATGCAAAAATTTGCTTAATAAAATTGCTTTCAAATTTTTGTTGAATTAATATCTTTAATACACAAGAGGTGAAAAAGGTGGTTATGATATTGTAAGGTATTGACTTTTTTAATTTGATCTTATTTTTAATGAGAAAGCAGGAAAATGCATTGGGGTAGTGATTTTATCAAGGACAGTTTCTAATCCTTTGTTTTCTTTAAATATTTGAAAATAAAGGAAACTTCTCATAGAATCACTTTTTAATCAACTTCTAAATCTCTCTAATTTAGAGGTTCAGTAATTCATGATTAGGAATAGCGTCACATAGATACAAAGCCCATTGGAACTGGAGAGCAGACACATATTTCATCTAGAAATATGATGAGAGGCAGTCTGAATTTTCATGTGGATATAGTAAGTGAGTTGGTAAACAGACAGTTTCCAAAAGCAACTGCAAACCTTTTACCCAAAATGCTGAACTGATATGAGAGTAATGTTGATCCAAAGGTGGCCTTTGTGATCTCAGAGTAATTTTTTAAATCTCTATGCACAACAGGTAATAATCTGAAATTTTTTTTCCCAAAGTATTTTCTTTTGGAAGGAAGACCAGGCAGGATAAAGATCGTACCAGATGTATGCTTTGGGGAGGTTTATATGATGGAAAAGACCCAGTTAGAATTAAAAGAGATGCTATTCCAACTTGACCTTTAACATCCATCCCCAGATGATGCTCTGTGAACAGCTCTAGTGGTTCTTACTTTAAAAATCTTGGTTTCCCCTAGTGCCTGGCATGCTGAGGCTCTCTGCAGTCCACATTCTCCTTCTGGCTGATACATTTCTGATAAAACAGGCTTTGGATAAAAATACGCTGGCAGAAATCCTGGCGGCAGTGCTAGCGATCTGTATTTGCAATGGGAGAGTCAGGTTGTGCTTTTTTAGTGGAGAGCAGAGGTCATTCACCTGGGAAATGTGGATGAAGTGTGGCTGCATTTGTCCTTTTTGTCTGTTTATCAGCACTTCTAAGGTGTGCATCTCTCTCACGGGAATTAATCCATGCTGCACACAAACCAGAAATGACCTCTCACTGAATCAAAGGCAGGCTATCTCCAGAATAAGCCCAATCTTTATACCCTAAAAATGCTTTTTTGAAATAAGTCAGGTAGGCAATAAACAGATGTTTTCTGGATCCTGATTGTTGTTGTTCAGGTGGAGCTGTAGTGCTGTGAACTTTCAGCTGCTGCTTTGGGACCCTATGGATACAAACTTGCTTGGATTTCTTACAGCGAGTGGTGATGGTGGGAACAAGAACCACCCACCTCTCCTTTCCTCTCCTTCCTCATAGCATTCCTAGATTATACACAACTGACTGCAAACTTGGCACAATTGGCTGAAGAAACTCAGGTTAATAATTTAGAACATTAATGGGATTTTTAAAAATCTTTCTCTTAAGTTTGTTTTCAGGTTACAGGTTGTAGCACGAGGCAGATTGGGAGTTCAACAGCAGATGATGCCTGCTGCAAAGGGGGCTGAGGACATTAAATGGGGATAAAGAGAAAAATAAGCTGCAAGTCCATTTTGAAAGCTTTTGAAGCCATAATCCTTCTGTACTGTAGGTTTTTGTGGTGTTTAGAAACCCATGTCAAGGCAGCTTTTTCGGCTGGTCATGGCATAAGGCTAAATTAAAAAAAGTATGAAGTTGTAGTAACTCTAGTAGGAGAAAAAGTTGTAGCCACAGGGATGAACAACAGCTAACATATCAAAGTGTAAAGTATGTTTTATCTCAGTTCTCGGTTCCTTTGTAAGATATTAATGGTTTATTTGAAATGCAAATGAGAAAGGATAAAATTTTATTGCAAAACCATATTCCACATCAAACTTTGATGTCTCATTATACAGAAAGCGCTTCTAAATTTTTTTGTAGTTTTTATAATCATCTCAACATATTCTTAAAGGGCCGGCATTTAAGATAAAAGATTTGGTGAGCAAACAGCAGTTGCTGTTTTAAGTGCACATTCCTATTCTCCAAAGCATCAAGCAGGGGAATCATTAAGTCTCTTTTGTTTACATCGAGTTGAAGGAGAGGGCGGAAGGTGAGTAAAGACATTGTGGTAATTTTCTCAGAGACTATTTTATACAGCCCTTTTGTACCACCTGACTGGGAATCAATAGTACTTTATTGGAAAACAAGCAAGCAAAATGAAAACCCTGGACAGCTCTTGAGCACAGCTGCTGTCACTGCCATTAGGAAACAAAATCTTCCTCTGGCTTTCAGCATTTGCACAAAATGACAATGATGCTGTTGGAGATTTACTTTAAATTTGACTTCTTTTCAGGACCTAAGATGTTGTTTTGGGGGTTTTTGGGTTTTTTGTTTGTTTTTTTTACAGAAAGCATTGATTGCTATATTTCTGGAATATAAATCCCATATTCTTGTATGTGCTGTACCAAAAGAGTATTGAGAAAGATTGAACTTTACTTTTCTTTTTTTTTTTCAAGTCAGCTCCATGTTCTCACTTTCTTCCCTCTTTTCTTCCTCCGCGTCCATCCCCAGCTTCACTTCTCTACAATGACATAAATTGGAATGAAATTTCAAAGAAGCGAGGAAGGGAATTCTTTACTGACATTGTCTCAGAGGAACTCTCGATTGATTTGGTTTGCACATTGAGTGTCTTATTTGTGTGCCCTCCTGAAATCTGACCATGGAACCAACTCAACAAAGCAGCAGAGAATCCAACTCTGTAATTCAAACTAGAAGTTGTCAGATGAAATGGAAGCTTTTTTCCTAAGAAAAGAGAGAAAAAATGGTTTGACAATTCTTCAGAAAAATGTGATGAAGCTGTGAGAATTATGAATGGAACAACATTGATTTTAAAATGTTGTCATCAAGATCAACCTTGTTGACTTATTCTGGTAGTCTTCGATTTCTTTGATTTGGTATTGATCACTTTACAAAACCGACTTCAGGTCTGGGAGGAAAATCTTGTAAAATTATTGATTTTTTTTTTTTTTTTTTAGGCTTTTCCTGTTACTTTTTTTTTTGACGTATTCAAAAATATGAATGGGTGGAATTGTAAAAATTAAGATGGTTAATTGGGTAAAATTCCTCAGGCCTAAGGTGTAGATGTCAATATTTCAGTTAATTGTAATTGGTGGAAGAAACAGCATTTTTAGGATGTAGTTCAATTCATAGAATTCATGTCTGAATTTGTGCGTTAAAGTTCCTATTTCTCTTCATTACATAGAGAAGCTTGGGTAACTATTTCAAGTCTAGATATTCATGCAGATGTTTAAATTTAGAAATTAATTTTATGTTCTAACTTGACAAGATCTAGTAAAAAATAGATCTTGGCATCAGTGTAGACAGCTACATTCAGGCTTCTATGTGCAACAGCTGCCAGGGAATAAAAAATGTTTAAAAGTTGTGACAATGAGGGAGGGGGAAATGCTGAGAGCACTATGACTATGATTTTATTAAAAACCCATGAAAAATCACTGCTTTGCTCTCACCTGAGATTCTGTGTTTGGTTCCAATTGCTGCACCAGAAAGACACTGGAGAGAGACAGAGAGGGCTTTAGAGGGAAGATGAGGATTAGGTGTTTATGGAGAAAATAAATCATATGAAGAGCCTGAAATGCCTTAGACTATTTAAGGAGAGATGAATAAGAGAGAAACAGTAAAATTAGCCAAAGTAGTGATTACAGTAAAGAAAAGCAGGATGTGAATTTGTATTTTATTTTTAAAGCTTGAATAGAAGAACAAGGAAACACTGATTGAAACTGGAATATGGAAATAAAAAAAACGATGGAAGAAAAGATTTATTCCCATGTTGTATAATTAACCCATGCAGTCATTTCCTTAAGATGGTATTGAGGCTAGTGTTTTACCAGCCTTGGAAAAAATAGCTGGAAATATATATATGGGAACAAGTGAAGCATCTACAGCTATGATAATGTGCAAAATCCCTCCTAAAAAACGAGAGTAGCTTTGAGTGTTTGCAAAGTAATTTCAGAACTCCTGGACCAGCATGGCTTTGGGATGATTTCAGATTTCACCACTTTTGAGCCAAGTATAAAGTAAATGGTTTTGGGGAACTTTTTTTCAAAAGTTAATTTGTTTATGCAAAATAGATGTACTGTTTGAAACCATGAGATTGGATCTTGCTTGGTTATCATCTGCTCTCATTTATTCAACTTTATGCAAAATCCATTGTGGCCCTCTGTCAGAATGAAGGCGTATTTTTGTTTGTGATATATTAAGAGCAAAATAGCAGTGATATTTCAAAAAGAGTGGGCTAAATCAGTTTCAGTATATTGTCTGACTAGGAGATGAGCTCAAAGGAATCTCAAAGCAATTCAAGCAGGTTGCAGCCTTTAAATGCTAATTGGGTTTGTCTGCAATGTTATTGATAGAGCCTCTAAGGAAGAGAATGAGAATTCATTATTCTTATACGAATAACCAAAGGAAGAGGAAGTGAATTAAAGGGAGATGTACTTTTTCTTCCTGAATTCCAGATCTATCAAACCAATTTCACTCACTTCAGTCTTGTGTCTAGTGGCCAATGTAATGTTTTAGATTTAGTTCTGTTTATAGGTCATTAAATATCTGTTGCAAATATCAGTGAGTTTTTTGTTTTTTTTTTTTACTTAAGCAGCTAGCAAATATTCAAGCTCCAGTTATTGCTCCAGCTGTGGGATGAAATGTGGCAATGCAGTCTGCTTCTATGTCAGCTTTGGTCTGTACACAGGGTTTTGAATGGATATTAGGGGGAAAAATCATGGAAAGGGTTATAAAGCATTGGAACAGACTGTCCAGGGGAAGTGCTGGAGTCACCATTCCTTAAAGTGCTAATGAAGCATGTGGATGGGTCACTTTATAATCTGTTTAATGGTGAATGGTGGGGTGCTACATTGATGCCTGAACTTGATGATCTGAAAAGTCTTTTCCAACCTCAGCAATTCTATGATTCCATGATTGTATGAAGTCCTATTTCTCTGAGTTAAAAACTAAGTTTTCTGAAAGCCCAAGGATTGTTTTAACTAGGACATGCAATTGAGGGGCTCCTTGAACCCTTTCAAGCTCCTTTGTGCTTTTTTTTTTTTTTTTTTTTT
>WBNO01032058.1:597010-639384 GCA_013400575.1 Peucedramus taeniatus | reverse complement strand
TATATTATATATTATATATTTTTATGCCAAAATAAAAGGTCTATGTGATTTTCTGAATACAATAATATAATGCTTTATTTTTTTTAAGTCATTGTTAAGTAAAATGATAGCCAGCTACTTTCAGAAACTCTTCTCCTACTGTCTGGAGTTGCAGATCTTTTACCCTTTTTATCCTCTCTTTTTGTTTTTTTAATGAAAGATAACTAGCAGGTTGAGAAGACCCCAAATAGCACATAGAGCTGTCTAAGCCATTAGTTTACATAAAAGGCTGGGCTGGTTAGACTTTTAATTGCCTTAAGCTTGTCAGAAATGTGTGAGCTAGAACGTGTTTTAAATACTTGAAATTATAAACACATTGGTAAATATCAATAGTACAAATTCTTGTGTGTGGTCCAATCTGCCTAAAAGGACAAGGTCTGAATGGGTGTGAACATATATTAAGTCCATGAAAGATTAATGTGGTCTTACTTAGAGAAAGTGGCAGAGAAAAAAATACTAAAAATAAATCATCAAATCACACGCATGCTGGATGCTACCTGCCTTTTCTGCCTTGGGAATGTGGCTATGGGGATTTTTTTCCTGTTTTCTTTTTCATTTTGAAAATTGTGAGTATGCCAAATTTGATTAAGAATACAGACTAAATAATACTGCACAGGAGTAAAACATTCTCTGGGACAATTTGTCTCCTTTCATGCTATTATTTTACACTAGCATTATTCTGACACATGCTATGAATCAGTTTTCTTTGCTGTTATTAGGTTTCTGGCTATTAAAGTGATTAATCTACTTTTTAATAATATAACTACAGTTTCTTATGCCCCAAACACTCCTCTGTTCACAGAACAGAAGGAATTAAGTAGTTTATGTGATATGATTTAAGGATTGTTGTTTTGCCACTTGTGGGGATGCCTCCCATTTTGGCTGTGAATTCAGTGTGGAGTTTTCCTGTAATGCTTTTTGCTGAGGAGCAGTGAACCTGTTCACAGTGCATTATTTTCTGAAATGTAGCAATCTATTAAACTGACCTTTCAGTTTACCTTTTACAAGGAAGGGGAGCAGGATTCTTGTGTGTCATATCAGCAGTAAGTTTGCTGATACAGATACATGAGCGGAAATTTATCCTATATGGAATCTGGTTAAAGATATCCAAAATGGATATTATTGTTCATTTGGTGTTTTACAACCATAAGACTCTGCTGGAGAAAGAGGGAAAGGGAAGGGAATAATTTGCAATGTGTCTAAGACCACCAAATTGCCAGTTAGCTTGGATTGTTACCCACATCTCCATGGTGTTTTCTATTGGTTTCTAATTTAGATTTGTACAGAGCATTTCCTTTAGAGAAATTTTATAATGAATATTTTCTCTTCAAATTGAGCTGTTCCATCATGACTGACTGTGCCAGCTATTTGAAGATTTTCTCCTCTGCCTGGCTGAATTTCGTTCACCCACTTCCAAGGTATGGAGTGCATTGCATGTGCTGAACTGCAGAGTTCTGTCATCAGAACAGGCACTGCCACAAAATCACTGTGGCTGAGGTGTGGTCCTATTTATAATGGGTGGAAATCAGGTCACTGTCTCTTGTGGTTACTGATCTGTTTAAACTTCAGTTTCCATGAATTCTCATGCTTGAGATTTTGAAATTTGCTTTCTGTGAGCAATTTTTGTATGTAAAAAGCAATAGCATGATTATCTGTAGAGAAAAAAATAGCCCTAAGCTCCATGACTTAAACTGACTTTGACTGTGGGTTATTCAGGCATAAAGTCCTGCCAATGTGAACATATTGCTCCTGAAACTGGAAGGCAACATTTCTGCATGACCTCTTGTGACCCAGATCATTCTGTTTGTTCCCACTTTAGGGCTATCTATAGATAGTGCTCAGGGTTGTCTTCTCTTCCCTTTTTAGCCTTGCCTGCAGCATGATTCCTCTCCTTTATTGTGAATTGCCTACTGGATCAATCACTGCCCCGTGATGTCACTTCACACAAATGATGTCACTTTCCTCCTTTTGGATTTTCCTTCCCTGTGAGGACAGTGTTAAAAAAGAGACCAGCCTGTTCCCTTAATTTTCCATGGTGCAAATATATGCTCCAGTCTTGAAGCAAAGTACTGGACATACAGGGCAATCTGTCTTCAAATCTTTCCTAAATTTGTTAGAAACTGTATCCCACTGCCCCCCATTAGAACTTATTTGTGGTAGTTAAGGTTTAGAGATAAGGAAATTATAGAGATCAGAATACTTTGGTTCACATGAATCTGTGTTACATAAAATGAACTGTCTAGAAACAGGAACAGAAACTGATTTATGTATTTATACCACAAAACATGAATCAGTTAAATATTTCTGGCAGAGCAAAAAGGAACGTGATGAGACTCTTTTGTCCTAAGGGGGAAAGAACATGTGTATTGTAATTGTTTTTAACATTTTCTGCCACCATTCTGCTATTTATGGTTTTGAATTGGCTGACCCAACTCTGGCAGTGTATTTATGTCAGACATCCCGGCCTACAGAAAATATTTTATATGTCTGAAGACCCTGGCAACTGTTCTAATATGAGGCTCAGAAGATTTTGGCATTTCTATGTAACAATGGGCTTGTAAATTAGCACTGCTTAGTTGGTGGCTTTTATTTGAGCTGTGGGACAGAAGTTGTGTTGCAATGTAATGCTGAGGATGCAACAAATGGATGGAGCACAAATAATGGAATAAATAAGAAAATTGCTAAAATGGTCATTGCAATGTACAATAATATACAAAGTTTATTTGCTAGTCCAAACTGAAAAGCTAGACCATTCATTCCATGAACACCTGTTCTGCAGAGAAATAACTTTCTTGCTGAAATAACTTTTAATTATTAGAAAGAGTCATCCTATATGTACTTTTCAGTGGACTGGAATGATACAGAATGGACAATTTTTAATCCGAGTTTTACCTGAAGCCTTGTAAAAACAAACAGTTAAAATGAATTCGTGTAAAAGCAAGGGCTGAGCTCTTTAAAAAGGAGGCAGAGTGGTCTGTGTGCAGGAACAGTATTTTTGTGCTGCTTCCCTGGGGTGTTTATGATCACACAGAGCACTGGGGGGGGTCTGTGCTCCTCTCTTAGTCAGGGGAGCTCCTGGAAGCAGCTCAGAATTGCACTGGCATCTCATAGGTATAGGGAACTCTTGATTAAATTGTGTTTAAAATGTGTCATTTATGTTCAATGAGGTAATCAAAGAGCAGCTTTCCATTCTCCCTGCTTCTGGCAGCAGAAAGTATTTTCAATAATATATCAGAACTAATTATGAAGATCACCAGACTATAAGCATTGCCATTATTTAAAATTTTGAGAATCCATCTTGGAGGGAGGAAGCAGACACACAAAAGAATGCATAGAGTCATCATAATCCATATGATTTGTTCATATCTTACTCCCTAAGAAAGTTTATTATACATCCTATCATCTTTATAGGAGTTACTGAAGAGCAAGCAATATCAAATAAATGTCAAGGTTATTTAGCTTTTTAACTAGGCTTTTACATGAAAAGAGAAACCCCAAATACAACATTTGAGCAATCTTAAGCAGTAGTAGCTACGGTAAACAAGAACTTAAAGAAAAAAATAGTGATATAAAAACTAATGAGTTATATTCAATAAGAGAAGAGCTTAGATAGATTTTCTTCTTGTTGCAGGGTACACCACTCATGTAAGTGGACTGATATTTGCATAAGATGATTATCAAAGAGGAAATGCATTTGCATTTATATCTCCATTTTGTGTAGTCTTTTGGCATCAAAAACTGTTCTCTCTCTTAAAAAATTCATGCGGTGATAGAGTTCTCTGTGGAGAACAATCACTAAATCCACAAAGAACTTTTTAATCTCTGTTGATCCTGGCAGCAGTCTTTGGCAAAACTTAAAGCAGCAATGGTGTCTTACAGAAGACTTGCTTGATTTCCCATGATGTAACAGGGTATGTAAATGATTAAGTAGAGTCAACTTTGAGATAAAAAAAATCTGAATGGAGATGGTCATGCAGGGACTCAAGTTCCAAGTCTTAAGAGTCCAAATGTGCAATTAGTGCAACAGTGCAGGATTTTATGTCAAAATATTAGTGAAAATGAAAAATAAGAAACATCAGGAAACTGGTTATATTAGCAAATAAGTTTCATGTGGAAATTTAGGCCACTTGCATATCATATGACTTAGGAAAACAGAGAATAAATTCAGAAAGGAGAAAGGTGAATTAACCTTGGGAGACCAGCTAGATCTGAACACTCACTGTAAGGAGAGAGAAAAGTTTGTCTCTTAGTGGCTGGATGGAGGAATAAGTGGCATTCTCCTGATTCTTTCAGATCTGGAGCATGAAGAAAGAATCAAAGCTGACCATAAGGTTCTGGTTGATAAGGAATGAAATAGTGACATCATGGCAGAGAATGAATCATAAAATCAGAATATTCTGAGTTGGAAGTGTTCCACTGGGATCGAGTCCAGCTCCTGGCCCTGCACAGGACTCCAAAATCACACCGTGTGCACAGGGGTGTTGTCCAAGTGCTTCTTGAGCTGTGTCAGGCTTGGTGCTGTGACCAGTTCCCTGGCCAGACTGTTCCAGTGCCCAACCACCCTCTGGTGGGCTGCCCAACCCCCTTTTCCCTTATATTCAACCTGAGCTTCCCCTGACTCAGCCTCATGCTGTTCCCTCAGGTTCTGTCACTGTCACCAGAGAGAAGAGAACAGTGCCAGCCCCTCCTTGCCCCTTGTGAGGAAGCTGTAGACAGCTGCATTCTAAAGGAAGATTTAGAATGAACATCATTTTTTTCTTCTCCTGCTCTCTTATCTTTAATGGTCCTGCACCTCTCAAATTCCATTTATTTTTGCTACTTCTCAAGTTGTTTTCTTCATTCATTTTGGGGTTTTCTTTTCCCAGTCTTCTAGTTCATACAATTTGTTAGGGCTGCTTGGTCCTTTGGGAATTCATAGGCACTTCTGATGAGACTATACTGTTAAAGGTATTTTTGCTGATATGAATTTCTGTAGGTTCTTTCTGAGTATCATAGATATTATGTGTTAATCTATCCTTTATTTTTTGTAACCACCTTTCTCTTTTCTTCTCTTGTGCTTGATTGTTAAATCTTGAGTAAAATGAACACCACAATATAATTGAAGGGCAGCACACCTTGATCTGTTCTGAAAGTTATATTGAAAATCCTATGGCTTCTTACATATTTTTTATAACTGTATCTTATTTGGGAGTGCTTTTATAACACCATTTCTGTAGCAAGCATCTTCTGTTGGTTCCATCTTCCATATTATGGAGTATGAAAGAGACTAAAAGCAACAATGATTTGTGGAAATTAGATGCAGCCTTTCCCAGGTTGCAGGTACATGGCATGGTTGTGTGAAGTTTGGCTAGTTTTATTCATAACAAGATTATATGCTTTCCTACTTTCAGTAAAAGTCTTTCTATTATACAGTCTGCATTGACTTATAATAATGATTTTTAAATCTGTTTTTCCTCCTCAGAAATGTGTGTGAAGTCTTGCCAAGGGATAAAAAAATAAGGAGAAAGCAAACAAACTGAATAAACATGTATCTGACAAAAGAAATGGTTGCAACCGAGAATGGCTGATTCTTCTCTCTGTGTATTCCTAGGAAATGCCAAACCAAGTCCTGCAAAACAAATTGTTAGAAATAGCCCTCGCTATTGCAAGCTCATATCCTAAGCTGATAAAAGTGTTGAGCTTCAGTCTGTAAAATCATGAGGGATAATTCTGTTCCCTACAGCAGGAAAATATGCTGGAAGCCTGGCAATATCTGGTGCTTCTTAATTTTTATTGTATGGCATCCTTTGTGCTGTTATGAATCCTGCATGATTCTTGTTAAATTTGGAAAGCTGGAGGACAGCTTTGCTGCTTTAATAACTTCTGCTGCTCCTGTAAGAGGTTTATATTTGCATGCCAATTTAGCATGCTTAATTTGCTACTAAGGTTCACCGTTCTCATTGTTTCACATATCCTGGCATGAACTCATTTAATTTATTCCTTCATTAGCCTGTGTCCAGCTGATGAACTGCTAATCCTAGCAAAGGTTATCAAATGTAACAAAAATTGAACTAGATTTTTTTTCAGGAAGTACTAAAGGAGATATTTGACTATGATATCTTCTCACTGTAATGGCAGATAAATGCAACCATAATCTGCTTAGAGTGCATAGCTGTGTTTACTTCAAAGAACTGAAATTAGAAAATATCATCCCTATAGTTATTTCTGTGGTCCAGAATGCATCTCTACCAAACTCCAATGAGTGTTCTCTTAGCTTTCATCCAGAAGAGGATGAAAGCTAAGAGACCTGTCCTACGAGGAAAGGCTGAGAGAACTGGGATTGTTCAGCCTGGAAAAGAGAAGCCTTTCAGGGTCCCCTTCCAACCCAAACCATTCTATGATTCTGTGATTTTGATGTTTTCAAAATTAGGTTGGGCAGCATAGAGGACCAATTCTGGATTGTCATCTGTACATTATAACGTCAGCTCTTAGAGCTGTAAAAACTTCCAGCTCATTATTCAGAGTTCCTCACATCTTAGACAAAACCAGGGTGATGGGTACACTGGATAGCACATGATATCCCTGGGAGACATCTGAAAAGATTCACTTTACTGGTTTTTGTTGGCAATTATTAGAATTATTGTTGAGACAGATCAGTAAAATTTTCATTTTTTATTGCCAGGTATAATAAATTCACTCTTCTGTCTTACCATTTTCAGCACTAGGATTACTTGCAGGCTTGGAAAGAGAAATGAACTTCTGAGAAAAAAAAATGTTTTAAGGACAGGTTTTTTTTAGTAGAATTCGTAATCAGTGAATGATTTAAGGCAGACATTTCAATGCAGTATGGATAGGTGATATCCAGAGCTGTCCAGATATTTCCTGTTTAACTGGAGTAAGATTGCTTATATGCTTATGGCCAGTCATTAGTGCCAAAAGAAAAAAAGGCAATTCAAAGCACTGAAATTAAAAACATCCTTATGGTAGTTCTTGTTGTCCAGACTTTTATCTGTAGTGTTTTCATGATTGTTGCTAGAAGCAGCTTGTTGGTAGCAGATGGAATTTTTTGGTGGCCTTACCATTCTTTTCAGCAGCAAGTTATTCTCATTTATGTTTGTGTTGTTCTAATCCTTGGGTTTTGCCACAGTAGCATCCTAAACAATGTATTTATATTTTTATTTAAAAAAAAAGTACTGAGGTGCAGTTTTTACCTCGGCTGCCTGGGCAGCACAAGGATCCAGAGTCAGAGCAGGCACTGGAAGTGATGTTGTGTAGACATGAAGGGTAAAGACAGGAAGTTTGGAGGAGGGAGTTGAAACCTGTAAATGAGATTCAAGGAGGGAATGAAACATGATGAGTGTCAGGCAAAGCAAATGATAATTCCAGCAACCTTGTGGATACAATGGAGAACAAGGCTGGAACTTCAGGAAGGAAGAGGAGGCAGTGAGACAGAATGATTTTTCTCAATGGGGTCAAGAATAAATAATGCCTGAGTGCTTTTTTGTTTTTAGTGGTAGATATTCCAAAGTACTCTGACCCTTGGAAATTGATTTGTTCCGCTTGTTACACTGATTATGTCTTGAAATTTGCTGAAGGTAGGAACAGGAAAATGTTTTTCAGTGGTAGTCAGTCCTGCAAATAAGTGTTATGGCACCACAATGTAATTAATGCCAAATGTGTCATCATGCCTTAGTCTGAAAGGAATTTAGGATGGATGCCTGTTTTCTTAGTGAATAAAATACTGTTTCACCCTAATTAGGCTCATTTTTTTACTGAGGACAGTGGTTAAATTGTATTGTATATATACAATCTGTACAATCTATACCTCTGTCTTTAATATTACTGCAATCTGTACCAGTGACTGATCCTTTGGCTGATGTAAAACTGTGCATGTGGGAGACATTTAATCTGGGGGCAGGACTAAATTTAGTCCAAAGAGAAAACCTAGAAAAGTACATTGTGTAAGCATAAAGCCCTGAGAATAAATTGTTTTGATGTACTGATATATTCCTGTTGTGCCCAAATTACTAATGCAGACCTAACATGACAAACTGACAATTATTCAAATCTATTTTTATCTTTTATTCTGAGAATTACTCCAAGCCTGTGCTTTAGTACCTTCTAGTAGAAAAGAAACAGCTACTTTTGTTTTTGCAAACTGGATTTATTCTTTAGCAGAAAGTCTTCAGTAGAAAGATTTCTGAATACTCACCCTACCATAGATTTAGGGAAGGACATACCAAACCTGCCCTAAAATCCTGAACTGAACTGTTTTGTAACCTTACAGTTGGAAAGATTTACACTGCAAAGACACAATGGAACTGTGTCATCCTTGAGATTCCCATACATATCACTCATTCCCCTACTCATCATTTTCCCTCACATTTTATGCTGTAAAGGTGATTCATTTGCACAGAACAAATACCACTCTGCAGAAATCAATGTCTGCACAGAAGCTATTTTTAATGCTGTTTAGAATAGCACACACTTTTTCCTGAAATGTGTTCAAAGATCATCATTCATATGACAAAACTGTGTGTTTGCTCATGTAATTTCTGTTGGACATTTTGGATTTCAGAGAAAACAGGAGCTGCTTGAGAGCAAAGAATTGCTAAAACGATAAACATGTTACCATTTGAACTCTTAAAAATGCCCATAAAAACTGACACGTCAGTAGTGGATTAACATTAAAAACTCTGGTATACAACAGGAAGCAGGGCTTAAATCTGGGGAAAACAATAGGCAGTAAGAGCCTTTGTATCTGGGAAGGATTTCCTTGTTTTAAATTTGCTTGTAAACATGGCATGAATTCTGCTGAAACATGTGAGGCAGTTTTAGTGATTTACATGTCTGAGAACTTTCCCTGGTGACAAAAATAGCAGGGATTTTATTTTTAAAACTTAAATAAAATGCTACCTAATCTGATTGCAGGGGGCACAGAAGCTTTTATTTCTACCCACTGCATTCAGAGCTGCTAACTGCAATATTCCCAGTCAGATGTGTAATGATGCTTCTCATTTTCAAAGCCAAATGAATCATACAGAGATGCCACACCAACCAGATCTTATTCTTTCTTCCTTCTAATGAAAATTAATGATTCTTTTAAACCTTATTTCTAAATCTTCTGGGTGTGTAATCTGTCCTGAGCAAAGTTCTGATTGTTAAATCTTAATTCCCTGGTTTTCTGCTTACCATATTTGTAAAAACAAAATTGACCTGATGTTTTAAATTTTTCAAAATTGATGTTTGGTTACCCAGTGACACAAGCACTTCTAGCATTTTAAACCTGCTTTGTGCTTCTAAATTAGTTTCAAGAAAGTGATTTACTTATTAATGATTGAAGACATTCAATAATGCAGAATTTCTATGAATTTTTCTAGCTTGGATCATACCACCTCATATAGCAAGATGTTATATAATATGAAGAAATAATGCTTTGCAACAAGTGCTTGAAGTGAATTAATAATCTGAATTTCAAGGTCAGCGGTACTTTTTGTGCCAAGATGGCTATTGTTGCTTGGCCCTGCTGGTCTCTGCAGGCCAGAAAGTGGCTTCAAAAAAACAGCAGGCTAAGAAACCAAAGTATTGCTTAATGACAGACACATGGTGACTGAAGACATGGTGCTACTGGGAAATTAATCAATTTCTTTAGTCCTCTCATAATTAGGTTTACAGCCTTTAGGGAAGTGCTATGGTTAGGAAGATAGAGAACAAATGTTTCGGGGGGAAGAAGGGGGGTCCAGGGAGAGCCAGCCTAGAAACTCTTTCCAAAATATGGACAAATGAATAATAGTCATCATTATGTCAACTGAATTAATATCTAAATCTAAATGCCAACCAGGCCTCTCTCTGCAGTTTAAATACTCATTTTACTGTATTTTTTTTTCTACAAATAAGAGCTGAAGGCCATGGAGGCAACTTCTAGACAGGCATTTTCATGTTACTATTTCCTAGGGAGTGCTAGTTTGCCTAGCAGAACCCTAAAAGTCCAAAAACAGTCTGCTTCCATGTTCTGCTTTCACATGGGAGTTTAAAAGCTCAGAAAAAAAATCACATCAAATGCCAAAATTATACACCTAAAGCTGGATATAAAATTATGAGAGAAGTGGTGGATCTTTTACACGGATTCCTCTTCACACAGACCAGTTTCAAAGGATTTGTGCAAGCCAGGGAAGGACTGATTAGCTCAGGATGTAGCACAGAGCAGGGTGATTTGCCTTGTTCCAGCAGCCCAGGGTCAGCAGCCTTGCAAGCTTGCCAGATAGTATTTTCTTTTCCCAAATTAGAAGTTGTGTGTGCCAATAGTAGGTTTCCTGGTTAATTCTGAGCTGTAAATTGAGGGAGAGCCAGGTGCCCTGGCCTCATCCAGAGTCAGGATAGAGCTAACCATTGAGTCCAGAGGATCTCCCTTCCCTGAAATTCAGCAGCAGCTGTGAGCCCCTGCTTGCCATACAAGGGGTACTTTGGCCAGTCATTGGTGACAGTGCCCTAGAAGGCAACTCCTCTATTGCAGCTCCTCTATTGCATCCTGGTATAAGAAGAAAGTTATGATTCTCAAGAATCTAGCAGATTTCAATGAAATGGAAAAACAAACCATCACTATGGGGATGCACTATAATTGCACTACGTGCAATATCAAGACAGGAAAACATGCCACAGCTAAAAGTATTTTCTCACTTTGAGACCTTATTTCAGTTATGAAAAAAGCAGCAAATTGATTCTGACACTCTTCTACCATTGGATTGAAACATCAGTAAAGTTTCTTTTCAGCTCTTGATAGTCTTTCAGTGCTCATGTGGCAGATGTTCCTCAGCCCAGTCCCTGTCAAACACTCGTTGGTTTTGTGTGTGCATAAAATGATGGCTGACAGCACTGGGGTATGGAGTGAGTGTTCCATGTTGCACTGGTGCAGGCTGCTGCTAATATTAGAACAGAATGGAAGCTCACTTCCTGGAGGCATCAGCAAGCTTTATTTGCAAATTTTTTTCAGTTGCATCAGACATGTGGAATAAATTATCATAAACTGCTTGTGATTAAATGTAAAGTACCAGGAGGATTTGCAATAGTTAATCCCTTTATTTCTGGAGTCTGTGAAGAGCAAATTAAGCTGAAGACTGATACATAACTGGTTTTCATTAAACTAATGCTCTTACATTATAGTATTCTTTGGTTTAATTATGGAACATAATTTTAGAAATTATAAGCTTTAGAAATAATGCAGTCAGCAATGTATGCTACTCTGTAACTGATGTTATTCTGCACGAACCACAAGTTTATACTGTGATACTTCTAAAGTGACATTAGAAGTACTAAAACTTCCTCCAATCTTTTGTAATAAACTAGATCTTACTTTGTACCAATATATTGCATGGCTATGGCTAAAAGCAGATTTCCCCCCTAAATTCTGCTGAAAGATAATCCTCTATTTCCATATGTTTTAATTTCAACAAAGTTTTGGGAGACAAGTTTTGCTTTCCATTTAACTAAGATAGATGGGATTCTGACATCTGAAAGAATTTACCTCAGCAAATGTGACTTTAAAAAAAAAACACCTCAAACAATTAAATCAAATTTTCCTTATCCTATGCAAAAGGATATAACCTCTGGTCTGGGAAAGTGTGTGAATTAAAAAGAAAGCAAGCAGAGAATAGTAAATCTACTTGGTTTCTCATTCAGTTTCTTCTCTCTTTCTCCTTCTTTACCCTTTATATATCTACCAAAGGAGCAGTCCCACTGATGTTTGTGATGTAAATGCAGCTGTGTCTGGAGCTCTGAACAAGAGGTGCAATGAAGAAGGAGTTCGCCTCCTTCAGTGGCAGAGCAGGGAGCTCTGGGCTGCTGGTGAGTTCTCTGGGTGCAGAGAGCAGCACAATCCTGTTGGCTGAGCCTGTTCTTTGCCCAGCAAAGGCACCAGGTTAAGTGGATTATCTGCGTGGCTCCAGGTGTTGAGGTAAACCTCTAAGCCTGTGCTTTCATGAGGCAGGGTGAGCTGATCTAGTAGTTTACCATTGAAAGGATAATCTTGTTCCTTTGCTCCCAGCTAACACACCCAGCACTTTCTGTGTGTTATCTAGCCCTTGAGAGAGCCCACTTTAACCTGTTCACCCTGCAGGAAAATGGCAAGCTTTTCTTGAGTTAATAAACTGAATTGATTCATGAAAATAGGTGATTCGTGCTGTGGTTTGGGCAAGTAGAAAGGGTGGGACCCCAACAAAGAAGGGAGGAATGGCATAAAAGAGAATGGAAACAGAATCTTATCCTTTTTTTTGTGGGTTTTTTTTTTATTTTTCTCAGGTTCTTGTGAATCTACACCATGATATACCTGATTTATCTGAGAAGGTAAATAGAAGTGTTTATTTAGGTAACTGGAAAATACTTCATTGTTAAAGGCAAAGCAGAAGATAGTGGAAGAGCATGGAGAAATGTTTGTGTTGGTACGTGTGCTTCTTCTTTGCCCTATTTATAGAAATCATTCTTTTTAAATATGTGCCTAGTTAATTAGGCAAGGACTTTCCTTCAACTAAATGACATTTTTGTGTGTCACATGATACCTTTGAAACACTGACTTCTGCACTGAAGGATCAGAAGACGAATAGAAAAAGAGAAGACTGTGCACACATCCTTCTTGACAAGGGAAAGCAAAGGCATCTCTGAATTAGGGTCTGATTGGTCTGATTTCCTTGTGCATGTCTTCTTTTTCCATCTGGAAATTTCTTTGTTGGAGGAATTTGAGCCATTTCTACGTTTGTCCAGGATTTATGGATGTTCAGTAGCTTAGGCGGAAACACTGTGCAGTTTGGAGATTCCAGATATGTCCATGTTACACTTTCAGAACAGGCACAGAGTGTGTTTGCAGTAAGTCTGATGTTTTTGGGCAATAGCACAGAAGCGTCCTGTGGATCTAACATGAGTGGTCTCAATAATTTCAACATGAACCAGAAGCACTGAAGTATTTTGTAATAAGCATGCAGTTTTCACTGTCTGTGCAATCTTACAAAGATTGGCAGACAAGCCCTGCTGTAGGGAATTGTGGATCTGTAACATGCAGGAATAGAAAATAATGGAAGCAAAAGTGTAATATCAGTATGTGCAGTGATCCTGGCCGAAACACAAAACATGCTACCTTTTCTAAATAGAACTTGCAGGGCTATGCTGAAGGCTGTGAACATCAGTTCAGAGAATGCAACTTTTCCTGGAGGGTAGGATGTTTTTTTCTGATTTTCTACAAATTTTGCCCAATTGGATGTCCTCTCTGTTCAGCAGGTACATTGCATTCTCAAGCACTGACATGCAGTTCAGTGAGTTTAAACCATGGGGAACAATATTCCTTAAAGTTTTGGCTGCAGGGTTTCTGTTCCAAGGCACTTCAAACATCCTTCCCCCCAGGACCCACCCTGACTTACTGTTGGAGGTGGTACACAATCAGTAGCAGTCTCCTTCAGTCAGATGGGTGTGCTAATAAGCTAAAGACAACAGGCAAAGGAAATACTATTCAGAGGTCCTGAGGTCCCCAGCGCTATGACTCAGATTTGGGACAGGGTGCAAGGAATTGCTTTATTTGGTATCTGTTGCCTTCTCCAGCGCTGTGTCATTGTTAAAAGTGAAAGACTCACGCACCCAACTCTTTTCTCCCTGTTTATAAGGGCGAGGTATGTGGATCATACTGCTCTTAAACAAACAGAAGCATACAAGGTTTTCCATGGTCTAGGTGTAACTTGGCTAAGGCTGAGGAATCCAGAGTTAAGACTGCTGTTGCAGACATAATTACCTCCAGCACCATTACGTGTAATGCAGCTATGCAGCTCCATGTGGGCCATCCACTGCCTACCCAGTTCCATGTAACAGGCTCAGGATACTTGTTCAAGTGTGTCTGATTTAGCATGGGACTATATAAATACCTCAGCCTCTGAAAAATTTCTAAGAATGTGGTGTTTACAAGATAAGAAAGTACAAGTGGGTGTCCTAACTGCAACTGTAGCAGCAATTACCAGTGTAATGTGGCATGAGAGGAATAATCATAGTAAATTATAATTATAATCCTCTGACCTGGCATTGATTTACAGAAGTGTTGTGGCTGTAGTTTCTGAATGCTTGGCAGAGAATTCTGAGCATTCTAAAGCCATTCCTTCAATCAGATACCACATGCTTTAGTTTTAGGTTATTTAAAAAACTTCTTTATTTGATTCAGGCTTGGGTTAATTTTATAATGAAGGAGACAAGAGCTCATTAAAAAAAACTGGTGCTTTTATACTCTGTGGTTTTGCAGCTAGTGACTGTTATTTGAGGTAAATCACTTATATGAATGCAGTAATATCCACCATTGAGCTTGTAACCCACAGCAAGTTTTGGTACTAAATAAATTTTAGCTTTCCTCTGACTGCAGTCAGGGCTGAGGTTTGTTCGTGTCAGCAACCACATGTGTTGCTGTACTGCTGATAATTGTGAGGGGTTACTGAACAAACTCAAGGCAGGACTGTGCATTCAGTTTCTTATATTGCTGTCATGCCCTAATGACCAAAATGGAATACTGGGAATGCTGCATTTAAAGCAAGTCTGACAGCAAGGATTAACTGGGACAAGCACTCATTTGAACTTGACTGTGAATTTTTCTGAAATATACAAGTAGGAAAGGTAAATATTGAATGTGAGGGACATCCTGATCCTTTTATGTGATCTCACTATTTAGTAGGGGGAGGGAGAAGTTACTTTTACATTTTATGAATGCCTAAGGATCTGAGCATGCTCTGTCAAGCAGGATACAGAGCAGACTGCAGCTCTGTTCTGTGTCTGTTAAGGAAATGAGCCCCACCTCTGCTAAAATGGGCAAAACATCCTTGGTAAACAGAGCACTGGGCAGAGCTTACACAATTAGCAATTACTCTGTGAAACCCAGGCTGGCCACTGCCCAGCTTCAACTGAACTTTTATCCTCCTACAACATTTCGTTTAGAAACTATTTTTAAACAATAGTACTCTCTAGCAACACCCATCCTAGAAGGACATCAACTGCTCCGTCATCTCAACTCCTGCTTAAATTGGGAACAGCAGATGCCACCTCTAACAGAAATGATGAAAAATCAGTGACCAGTACTTCATGTCTAATACATCTTCATTAATGAAAAAGAAACAAATTGCTTCCACAATGCTCTATTGTTGCACTCAGTCCTGCACAAAGGCTTCTTTAGAGTCATTGTGACAGCGCGTTCTTCATGACGGAAAGCGAATGTGTTGGAAAGCTGTCAGTCAGGAAACCTGAAATCACCTCTGCCCTTGGTTTGGATTCAAACTGTGTGCCAGACACAAGGAATATTTTGCTGATTCCAGGTTATGCAAGCAAGATTATGCCTTAGTTACCGTTCCACAATCAATGTCATTTTGTAATTTGACAAAAAATTTGAATCTTTAGTCAACTGCGACTTCCAATAATGTCTTAGAGCATCTCCTGGAAAGTGTTGGCAAAATAATCACTGCTCTGCGACAATTTTTGAGTTCAAATAGATGGGTATTTGCCCAGAATTACATGAAACGGTATTAACCACTGATGTTTTCCCAAATCAAGTATCTCCTTCCTTTCCTACCAGCATATTCAGCTCTCCACAGCCCACAGCTTCTCAGCACTATTAACTGGCTGGTTACACTCTAAGCATAGTTATATTGCAGCCAAGGTCTCTTTTTGAAAATAGAATTAAAAGCAGCACATGCAAAGAGGAAGTGATATAGAGAAAACAGGAGGACAGAATTTACTTTTGTTTCATAATCCAATTGCTTTGGATACACTGAATCAATGGGGCTATTCCAACTCTGAGAATAAGGCCTGCTCATGTGACTACGTGCTTGGAATCCCAAACTGCCAATTCATGCTGGCATAACTAAAGAGATTCCTGCCTCCAGCTCTCTGCCTGTTCTCCTAGATGCTGTCAGGCCAGTGGGAGGGGTGGCAGCTGGGCAGTGTTCTTGCCCTGAGACACCCAGTCTGGGGTAGCAGAACAAGCAACCATAAAATTCAGTTTTTACTGTCCTGTGAGCAGCAGTTGCTGAAGACTCCAATTCACAGTCCTTGATGGATTTTGACTTCAGCAGCTGAAAAGGTCACTATCCTGCTAGCACTCATTACTCCAGCAAAAAATTGTAATCGGAGCCTCCAAACTAATCACAGGGGGTTGAACCCTGTTCTTCAGAGCTGTCACCAGTATGGATCTGTCAAAATCATTGCTTGCACCCAAGGTCAGTGAAGTCAACTAGCCAATGTGTATTTATATGCATGTACACACATGCTTTTAAATACACTTCTGCCTGTTAACTACGATCTCCTGCTGAGCGTTTGATTCCTCTATGGTTCTAAAATGAAGCTGGTTTTGTCAGCAGTTTGTCAAATCATATACTGTGAGATTTTCCCACCAAGAGGAGTAGCAGAGCAGCACTGTGGGAAAAGTGATTTATTGCACACATGTTATAAGGGAAGTTGCTCTGAAGAATATTTATATTTATGATTTAAATGAGATCATCTGGGGATTTTTCTCAAGAAAGGAGTAAGAAAAATTTAAATGGATGCAGCTCTGTGTTGGTGTGAGCAGTGGTCATGATTTTTTGTGGGAATATATGAAAAAACCTCAACACTCTTGCTCTGATTTTGAAAAATAATGTAAGAGTTATTTTGGGAGTTTAGCCTCCAAATTCCTACCCTTTGGGTGTAAAGCAGGCTAATGTCTGGATTTTTGGAATAAAAAATGCTGCCAGTAGATAAATGTTTGGAATTATTTTGACTGCAGCCAGCAAATATATCTCATCACTATGGTTGCAAAAACAAACACCCACCAAAGAACTGTATCTGACACAGGGAAAATAATTAAGGGAAATGGAACAATTTGCAGTTTGTATTAAATTCTTTGCGTTCCCTCACATAAATCAGTAGTTAGAGGGGTGAACTGTGACCTTGATGTGAATATTCTGTTTGAGTTCTTGCCATTCTGACAGTAGCAAATAGGGCAAACACTACTTAAAAATAGAAAGGAACTTGAGATGTAGCCTCCTACTCTGAACCATTTTCCATCCCACATTTCTGATAATCAATGTGAATTCAAAAACACAGTTTTGCTTTTGAGTCCAAATTGAAAATAATTTCATTTTTTTACCTCTGGTTTGGATGTAGTCAAAGAGAACAGAACTTCCCAGAGCACCTTACTGTTAGGAGTTCTGCCAGCTCAAGTTCAATGGGATCAATCCATAGTTAAGCAAGCAATGCAGTTTTGTACAACTAACAAAAATAATTTCCTATAAAATGTATTAATGTGTTTTAAACCCCAAGTATTTTAATTATTAACAAAAAAGCAAACAAAAACAACAACAACAACATTAAAAGGAAGAAAACAAAGGATTGTATTTCCACAGTTAGATAGCCATAAAGGATATATAATTTATCAGAGATTTTGGTACTTGGGGCACAGCTCACATTGGAATGGTTGATGCCCTTCTCGATTGATGTGTTGTGCAGCTGCTAAACCATCAGCATTTAGAACAAGCCTGAAGATGAAATTTATGCTGTGTTTTTATGAGCAGGACTGTCTGTAAGTAGCCATGAAGCATTGTCTCTTCCAAGATCTAAGGTGACACTTCTTAGGAGGGCATTCTTGGAGACAGGAGGAGCCAGAGGAAGACACTCTGCAGCTATCCCAGGATAAGGTACCAGTTTTCATCAATCCAAGGCCTAAGATATAGATGATACCCCTTCCCCTAACAAACAGCCAAACAAATAAACCCACCACAAAACCCATCCATGGGGGTAAAAACCTGAGTCCCACAATGCCCTATTTATAGTTTTCTGCTAAGACTGAGCTTGGAGAATCATTGCTCGCTTTGCCATGAGTGATTCTATCAAGACAAGCTATGCTAGCAGTTCTAATGGTGAGGGTTTGGGTTAACCTTAAGGTTAGGTTTAGGATTAGTGTGAGGGTCTAGAGAGTCAAATATCCTACAGGTCCAGGAAGACTGGTGCTGGAAAAGGCATGCCAAGCTGATCCCAGCAGGGCCTCAACATTGCTGCTCCTACATCTTTCTAATATGAGCCAGCCATGGTATTTGGTTCGAGTTTGGGGTAGGGCTAAGTTTAGGATGAGGGTTAGACTTAAGCTTAGGGTTTAGAGAATCAAACATCCTACAGGTCCAGGAACACTGGGACTTGAAAAGGCATGCCAAAATGATCCTAGCAGGGTCCTAACATTGCTGCTCCTATATCTTTCTGATCTGGAGCACCCCTGGTATTGGGTGAGGGTCAGGGTTAGGGAATTGTTTACAGTAGTGTTCATGGTAGTGGTGAGGGTTGTGATTGTGTTAACTGGTAGGTGTAGTGTTTAGCATGGTGTTCAGGGGTCTGCTTAGGGCAGTGTTTAGGGTCGTGTTTGTGGCAGTTGTTAGGGCCAGTGGTGTGTGTTAGGTTGAGTTTTAGGGATGAGAGAGTCAAAGGCCCTACAGTTCCAGGAATACTGGGGCTAGTAAAGGCATGCCAAGGCAATCCTTCATTCTCCTCTTTCTCTGGAAAGATATTTTTTCTCCTAATATTTCTGAAAGATGGTGCACATCCATGGGACATGCATCCCATTCTCTGCTAAGAAGATGCAATGATGAAATAATACATAGAAAACACTGCATAAATTCTTCCTTTAAAAAAAATATGAATGTTCCTTTGCTACACCCCATCATGTTTTTGGAGAAAGTGAATCAGCAAAGCTTACAGACATGTGAATCCGTATCAGTAAAATACTTAACCCTAGTAAATTCCTCTTAATATGCTTATTATTTCAGAAGATCCCATACAAAGAGAAACAATATCTCACAGACAGCATAAACAGAGCTTACACTGAAACCAAAGGATATCTGCATACTTACAAAGGTACTGCAGAATTAAGTAATACCATGATTCACTTCCAAAATCTTTTTGACATCATCTTACTCAAAAGTAAACTTTCATTTTTAAATTGCAGCTCCCGTAAACCTTACAGCAAGTGATTCCAAGCTAGGAAAGGAGTGAGGATGTTCTATCTTACCTCTTTTTAAGTATTTTGCACTGGAAAATAAACTGAAATTAAGAATTTTCAATTAGTTTATGTAATTTACCTATAAATTTTAGAAAAGTAAGTCATCAATCCATTCACCTCCCCCCCTCCCCGGACAGCAGTAGGGTGACATCATAGAAAGGGAATGAACACAATGCTGAAAGTGTCCTGCTGGTTTGTATTAGCCTCCCTGATCAGGCACATCCTGTGTAGCACCAGTTCAGCTTTACCAGTTTGAAAATAGACAGTTTATGTGAACAAAGAGAGAACCAAGAGTTCAATGTGTGGAGAAGCTTCCCAGCACCCAGCAAATAGAGAGCAAAGCTGTTGGGAACTTTTCAAAGGTGAATTCACAGTCATTCCTCCTCAGACACAATACACTTTCTGTACAAACTTAACACGTCCTCCTCCTTCAAAATACTAACACAGGAATGAGCAGGATGAGAGATAAAAGAGGTTAAAATTATTATAAGTAGTCTTTCTAAGTTCAACCCTTCCTCGTGTCAGATGTCAAAATGCTTTCTGAAACAGATGGAACAACTAACCTGGACACTAAGGAGAAAGTGGGTCTGTAGGCAAGGAAGGGAAAAATAAATCCTGTTGTTTAGAACAAATGGGGTACCATGTTCAGGCCTGATGGCAGAGACTGCTCACAAAGTTTGGTTTTGTGGGACTTTGATGAGGGTTTTCTGTGGCTCCTGTTACACATGCAAACTCACCTATATCTTATTAATAACTGTGAAAACTTCATTCTGTGAGGATGGATTTGAGAACCTCTGTGCTGAGAAGGGAGGGTGTGTGGCATTTCTTTCCTCAATACAAATTCGGACTCTGATCCTGTTAATAACAGCTGTGTACCCAACAGTGCAGCTGCCAAAGACAAAATGAAACTTAAATACTTTTTCCTTCCTGAGTCCAACACCTATAGAATCCCTTTCGTCTACCCATTCTATGTCTGTGTGTTAAATATGTGTATGCTCCATAGTAGCTAACTTATTTTTAAATGCTGGACACAGCCAAAAGAAATTTCTGTTTTCTCTTATAGAATCCCTTCTTGAATCCTTTGATAAATTAACTGTGTGAAAACATAATCTTATCCTTAATTTTTAATTCTTTTGTCAAAAGCTTGAGTAATACAGTGATTGTGTATCTATGAGTGATGAAGGCAACAGCAATTTAATAGTAACTTATTTAGTGTATGTGTTACTTATATCTCCACAGTAATCAACTGAAATGGAGGTGATGTTTAGCTACTGGTGATAATAAAGGTAGTTGTGTCACTGTAATTAATCAATGGACGCTTTGAAAATTAAGGTCCTAAGGAAGAGTAGAAAAGAGGAAAACACCAACCAACCTTGTGTTTGGACTGGGTATTTGCTGAAAGATCTCAGCTCACTGGTAGGAGGTATATTGAGCAGGTGGGCTGGCACAGATGGGCAGACAGCTGGTTTTGTCTGGCATGCAGGTGTTTAACTTGGCTGCCTGCAGGTTAGCTATGAGATGCCAGATTTTCTGAGGGAATCACCTTGTTTAAGAAGAAGTGGCTCTTGTCCATTCCCATAGTGAGGTCGGTGAAGGAGGCTGTGTGGCTGTTTTAATTTCCTCTCTGCTCACCTCTTTGACACAGTCCAAAAACCCCATTCACCTTCTTTTGGATTTAGATGGGAGAGAAAACAGACTTTGAAGGTATGGTACTGTGAGTTTGCCTTTTCTTGTATTAGAAACAAAAGATGTAACAAAACCAGATGTTGCTGTAATGTTTAATATTGAAACTACTGTTAATGTTATGTCATTCTTCAGAGAGTTCTTTTTTGTTTGATTTTGATAGACTGACAAACATTAGCTGAGTTCTGTGTGCTTTTATTTGAAATAATGTTTTTCAGAAGTTCCCAGATGAGCTAGTACTTGATTATAAGTATTTTGGGATTCACTGCTGTGAAAATTTTGGGGTCAATCCAAAAGTAAAACTGCAGAAATAGCTGTATAACATCAGCAAAGGCAGTTTGCTCCTTTCCAAGTTGTAGTAAGCCATAAAGTAAATGTAATGCACTGGTAATAGATGTCAGCTGAATGGTGTCAGACACACATGATTAATGTGTTGTCTGCTAGAACAGAGTGTCAAATACAGACTTGTATAAGTAGGTTAAATAAGTTTGCCCTGAGCATAATGTTGTCATCAGTGCACTTTTTCTCTGATGCTAAGTGTGATTGCAGCCTGACTGATCTGGGAGTGCTGTTAAAGGCAAGGTTCTCCTGTTGCATTTTTGTTTCGTGACCTGACTGCCCTGTCAAGCAATCATTTGATTCCTCTTGCAACTTTTATGTTTCCTGTATGGAATCAGATCTGTAAGAGTCCGGGCAACCTCTCTTAAAAAGTCAGACATAAATTTCTGATGCTGTAAAAGGAGAGTAGTTGAATGTTGATCTGACTTTATCTTTAATCAAGAGATATAAATTTATGCAGAGTACAATATTTTGTTCTTGTTTCACAACAAAAGCTGCATTTCATTACTTTAACTTATAAACCCTCAAAATGCTATGAAAAAGCACTAATACTGTGCTTTATGAATGCAGGTTGGGCAGTCAACCTCCCAAACAGTGCACTGAAAATGTAATTTCCACCATCAAGGTGCACTTGGTCTGAAGAACTTGCTGCAACATATGGATGTTGTGCTAAAGAAAACTGTGTGAAGATTCTAAGCTTGTTAACTGAATTTTTAACATTAATTTTTGTTGGCATGACACTGCAGCAGCAGTTATATTCAGTTAACAAGTACCTCCTAAAATATAAGTGTGTTTTTGTGTGTGTATGATTAAATAAACTCATGAATGACCATTCTGTATGTACACAACCAGGTAATTCTGTTGTCAAGTTTTCAGACATTACAATTTAAAATAAAGCTACTGGCTGACAGATACAGCCACTCTTAGGTACTCTGTGAGTATGATTGGTTTTTTAAGGATTTTTTTTAGAAAAGAAGGAGGTATCAAATAACTGTAGAAAAAGGAATGTGTTTATGCTTGAGATTAACAATCCTGTTATATTTTAAGTATCCTTCTAATGCAGCATGTTTTCATTAAATTTCAGAGAGATTAAAAGAAAAAAAAACAAAACATAATAAAATAAATGAAAATGCAGGCAGAGCCAGGTAAGAGGAAAATAAAAAATGAATCAAGAGAAGTCTCTGTGTAAAGAAGAAAAATGGGAAAATGAAAATTTTAATGCAAATAAGTATCTGTGCCAGTCTAGTTTTTAGAGAGTGCTCTGTTTCAATGAAAGTTCAGTAAGAAGAAACCCAGGATTATTAAAACTAAGAAAAGGGAGCCATTATTTGTAAAGTATTATGAATTTAACTGATAGAAGTAACAGGTCCATAAACTGTAGAAGTCTTTATGAACACTGAATATCATTTGAGAAGTTTGAATTGCTCTTTTAAATATCTTGGTTTCTACTGTATACTTGTAAATCATGACAGTTCTCTATTCATTAAATGTGTAACTTGTTGAAGTTCTCCTAAAACTGAAATGCTGATTTTTATAAAGTGCTGTCCATATTCCTTTTTTGTTCTCATGGGATACCATTGACTAAAGCCTTACACTTAATAATGTATCTCAAGAAATGTTGTGGAATCTCTTGACCAATTACACAACAGTCCAGGAGTGTTAGTTTATTTAGCCAGGATACATCTGAGGTATTTCAGCATCTGCCCTAGAACATGTAGCTGTAATCAAAATATGGGGTGTGGGTTGTGTTTTAGACATCCACAGTGCTTTATCTTATCTAATCAGGCTGCTTATGTGACATATTACTGTTTTTCATAGGAGTGGTAGGTGCAAAGCTATTGAGACATGGCCTGCAAATCCAGATCAGCCAAAGAAATAACATATGAAACCTGGGTGGAGTGGTAAAGGTACTACACCAACAAATTGGGAATTTTGGGGGTAGATGTATTGATCTTTATTGAGTGGGTGGCTATTAGGAGTGAAATTTAGAAAATAATGGCATGGGTCTGAACAAATTACCTCCCAAGTGAGCAAGTGCTCTTCTTAAGACAGTGACCTGTCCTCAGCCTGAGTGGGTGCAGGTGCCCAGGGCCAGCAAACCAGGGGCTCAGGAGAATCAGAGAGCAGTTGTAATTGGAAAAGCAAATTGTAAAATGATTGGCACCTTATTTTCATAGCTGGCACTGCAGATTTATCCCACTGAAGTTCCTCAGAAGACCAGCATGCTGGAAAATGCACAGTTCTGGGAGAAGATAAGAAGAACCAGCTTCTCACCACAGTCCAGCACCCCAGAGAAGTTTGCAGAAGTCAATCACAGCTGGAGTCTGTACTCCCAGCCTGAGGTAACCCATCAAATTTTGCTCCTGAAGGGTGATTTTGCTGATTTCCTCTTACTCTGTTTTTGCAGTCATGCCAGAGAACAAGCTGACAGTCAATCAGCTTAACTTAAAAGAGAGGGTGCAAGCTTTGCTGTCCTCAGTCCTGTGAGGCTGCTCTGCAGGAGACAGCTTCTACTTCACCCTTCTTCCCTGGGGTACTGCAGCTCCCTGTAGATTCTAACTGATGGCTGAGAAGCACGAATTTCACTTTTGATTGTGTCATTAGTGGTGTTTTACTGTAGTGACTGGTCTATTATGCAGGTCTGTGGTTGCACTTTAATCAAAAATCCATATGGCTTGGGGAATACAGGATAGGATAACAATCATTAGTTTAAGGTCAGCTTCAACCCTTAGGTGTTGAGTTGTCACCAAAAATATTTGGTTTCCCTTTAATATACTACATAGCAGATTGCCTTCTTATTCTAAGCAAAAAACTGATATTGAATTAGAAGACCTTGCTCAATATGAAAGAAACTCAGAATATTTAAAAGAGGGGAACATAAGGGCAGTCATATAGAAAGTGATACATGAAACAAGAGCCAAGTTAAAAAATGATTAGCTGTTTGCCAGCCAAAGAAAACAAGTCTCTGTGAGACCTAACCTGCCTACTCCTCTCCTAAGGCTCATATACCAACTCATGGGAGCTCTGCACTGGAAATGTACATTTAATTCTAATTTGTTTTACTTGGCAATTGTATTCCTCCAACCTTACTGATTTCAGCATTCAATATTTTAATGATGCATCTCAATAAAAAATACCTAAGATCTTAGTCAATCAGTCCTGAAAAATAATACAAATATCACTTCCATTTAATGACACATGGCATTATTCCCAATGATTGATTCAGAAGAAGAGCAACCAGAGCTGCACATAGTACTATAGGGCATAAGTAAGTAATGCATTTACACGGTGGCAAAATGATATTTCTTGGTTTTTTCTCTATTCATTCTTGATTATTCTTTCTTAGGCTTTTCTGTGTGAATTTATTCTAAGAGATGTTGAGTGATTTGGAAAGAAAAATTTAAGAAAACTGGTCAGTATTTTGGGTCTACCTTGAAAAGTATAAACAATGAAACTAGGTTTACCTCGTTAGTGTATTTAAAAGTAGTAATTTAGAGAAAGAGTAATTTACTGAATTTCAGCAGCAAATCACAGATTTGACGAGTCCTTGAACAATCCTTGGTAGAAAAATTTAGGACTGATGTGAGGTATGTCAACATAGAGCTCTGAATGTATATTTAGATAGATTTTTCCATAGCTCTTTGAAAGACTGGCTGGTGTTTTATGAAGTCTGTGATTTTTTCAGTTGTGAGAACAGAAGAAAATTATTTGGTATTTACCTTGTTCCTTCACATGGCAAACATCTCAAATTGAAATAATTTCTGTATTGTAGTGACTCATTCAGTCAGAGAAACCTAATGCATTCTACTCACTTGAAGATTTTCACCATCATAATACTTTTGTGAACTAGTTAAGTTAGTGTTATTAGTGTTATAGTGTTATTAACCCCATTTTACAGCTTAAAAACACAGAGATAAGAGAGATGAGAAATGCTTTTTCAAAAATGACCTCTAAAACAGTAAGTGTAAAAATTCAGGAGCCCCTTTTGAATGAAGATATCAGTCATTTTGCCAGTGTATCCTAAGAAATTTAGCAATTTTGGCAATGCATCTTGTGACTCTTACTTTTTAATTTTATTTGCACCTTTACCATATTATTTCAAAATGAAAACAAATGTATACTCTATTCATCAGCCATCAGATGTACTAAGAATAAACAATACAATGCTGATTTCACCATGCTGGTGAGTGCTGTGCTTCAGCTGTTTATTTAGTAGTGATGCTATTTATAGAAAGCTCCTTCATGTGGTGGTGTTGCCAGTAACACAGATGTCCCTTGAATGCACTCTATTTTAAACAGAGGTGAAAGGCTAAGGAAAATATAAAAGAACCCACCTTTAATATTTCAATTTAACAATAACAAGCAGGGTGTGGCCACCCTGAAACTGCAGCTTGTCGAATGCTTGGGAGAAGGGAAGGGTGGGAAAGCTCTCTGCTTACCAGTTCCACAGTCTCGTTAGTAAAAACACATCTGACACCAGTGATTGTGGCCTGAGAGATACAGTGAGAATGGGTGGTGCTTTTAGTAATTGCTGTGGATAAACAGTCTTTCTAGTGTGTAGAATGTAGCCATGGGATAAGCAGTTTTATGAGTGTTAATGTATTTATATTTTAGAAGCTGTGAATGAAAACTCAAGAATTCTTGGCTGTTTAAAAAATAAATTTCTTTAAAACACTTGTTTTGCCTCAAGGACACTGTGAGACTCTGCACATAAAGCTTATCCAGAAAGTTTCTTCTTTGTGCTCAATTTGCTGTCCTTAAGCTGGGCACTGTGATATTTTCAGTGTTTAAAATGAGACTTACTGGCTGCACATTACAGAAAATACTGTTGCTCCTATTTGACAGTGGTTTAATAGTAAATGAAATTCACAGGAACATGGGAAGGTCAAAGACAGAAAAAATGCATATTTTACACATGGATAGTCCCCCTGGAATAATCTGCACTTCGTATTCATTTGGTTTTGAGGTGTTCTTTTGTATATGTGTGTTCTTGCTGTTTGGGGGGAATGTTGGGGTTTTTGTTGTCTATTTGTGGTTCAGTTTTGTTTGTTTTTAATTAGAGAGTAACAATCTGAACTTTCTGTGAACTGAAAATTTAAGGCTTAAATAATATGTATTTACCTGAAATCAGCTTAGTAGAAGCTAAGCTAGCTTCATCCTAGCCCTGGAGAAAAAAAAAAATCACATATATTTCCAGCCAGAATAGACTTCCAGTAACCCACAGTTACCCAGAACTTGCTCTCCAACATATGAGATCACCTGGAACAAGCACTTGATTTTTTGAATTCCCCTTTTATTGGGATTTATTAATTTAGTTCTGATTCAAGAGAAGTTAGAAATGAAGAAAAAAATATGAGTGCTGTATAGAATCACAGCTAATGTGTTCTGCTATTCCAGAAGACTCTACCAAATAACTTCCACTCTGCTTTATCTAACTATGAAGGAATTTTATTCTGAGAAAAGGGAGTATTTCTCAGTGTGTGTAGCATGGTTGAGTGTCTGCCATAAAATAGACTGGTCGTTCCTCCAAAAATGCTACAAGCAGGTTGTAGGAGTCTAGTATCTAGACAGATTTTGTCTGGGCTCATTCAGCACATGGAAAAAATATTTCATCTCCTTTCTTCCCAAACTGACACCACAAAGCCATTTCATTTATTTTTCCTGACATGTTGTTGTGTTGTTCATTGCTGAATGCAGTGTCCCCTGACTTTGGAACAAGCTGGTAGGATTGAGCAAAACTCTTTCCTTTTCACAGATAGAAGGAAAAATGAGATCATAAAAGAGAAAGTTAACTACGGAGCAATGATTGGGCTCCTTGCACAGAAATGTCAAGCACACCTGAAGCAAATGACTCTGGTAAGGCCTGCTAGCCACACACTGTACAGCTGTTTTTGTTGCTTTCTATACCTTAAGGCCTCCTACAATAAATCTTCACCTTGTGAGAATCTAGTGGGTTGTCAACTTGAACAAATTACAATTCTGCTGATGGCACAAAATAACTGTACCTTCCCATCTGGGTCATCTTCTAATCAAAGCAGGAAAAGATCAAACCCCTTCCAGAGATAAGCAGCACTAAAAAACTTGCAGGGAAACTAAATATTACAACTTTTTGCTCCTGCAACTTCCAGTTGGGTGGGGGTGGGGGAGGAAGGAAGATCTGCAGCCAGCTCAGAGAAGGCTGTAGTGTTTCTGGAATGAATGGGAAGTGCAGGGGTGTAAAACTTAACTGCTGTCTTAGACAGGAGTCAGGCTTTACTTGAACAAGGGAGATCTCTTTCAGAGTTCACTAGTGAACTGTGAAGGTAAAAGAACAGGATGCATTACAAAGATGTTCAAAAGGTGCAAAAAGCTTGACTTACCACACTAATCTTTTGTCTCTGTGATTCTCTTCAATCTCATACCCATGTTAGCAGCTAGGAAGGAAGAAAAACCTCCTTTTACACAGATCCAGTTTGCTTAACACTTTGCTCAAATTGCTGCATAAGCAGTACCTGAGAAAAAAGTAAATCAATGATGGGAAAATTCAGGAAATGCAATGATGGGAGAGGATCCTGATAAAATGAGAGCAGAAAATCTGCAAGCAGAAGCGAGTCTATCATAAATGTGGGAGCACCAGAGCGTCCCCCCTCCAACAGAGTCTACTTTGAAGGAGTTAGCAAATTTATTCTAGGACTGTAGCTCTTATTCTTGTCAAGGACTACTGCAAAGAGATCACAGTTTTCTCGAATTTATAGCTGACAAATCAAAGGTCTTTTCATACAAATCTTATCAGAACTGGGATTGCTGCTTGCTCACAGTGGTTCAGATGAGTGACAGGGAGTTATCAGTTTTCTCTCATGTCTTTTATCATCTTTTGTGAACCAAGATGTCTGCAGATGCTTCAATATCTGGGCCTCAAAAATAATTTCTACAAAAAAGAGTGCCAGTAAAACATGACCACTTAAGCAGTCCTAGAAGATGTGACGGGCAGAGGAGATGGGTGATCCTTCCTAACTGAAATCCTAATCATCATTAAGCAACTATAAGTTAGCTGTGAGTAACAGCACATCAGGGGTGCAACCATGGGCCTCAGGAGATCTGAGCTTGTTTCCTGCTTTATGGCAGATCTCAGTCTCTGAAGCTGGACAAGTAATTTAATCACTGCTGGCCATCTCCAGCAGGGGTGATCAGCTCCAACCTTTTGCCTCTGTTGCCTGTGCAGACTAAAGGTTCCCAAAATGTGGTAGTCTGTCACTACAGTGCCTAAGCTCTGTACAGCCTGATTAGACAGGGGCCCCTTGCACAGTCATCTGGCAAACACCATGACACAGTTCATAAATAATCATGTTTTACAATAGCCCCTTTCTTCAGTTCCCAAGGAGAAGACGTAACACATTGTGTTAAAGGAACAACTCTCATCTGGTAATATTAAAAATGTTCTGAACTGCTCTGTAGTCACCCAAGAAGTCAGATGAAGTTGTAAAGTCCCTGTCAACAACTTGGTGTGATTATAACCTGTCTTCAAGTCTGAGCTTGGAAATTCTTCCTTTGAAGAGAGATCCTTTGAACAACTAAGGTATGAAATTAATTTCTCAAAATGTTCATGGTCTTTCAGGGTTCCAGGTTTTGTTCTGATATTTATCAATGCCTTTTGGTTTGCCAGAGCCTTTCTGGCTTGAATTCATAATTTAAGAGGGGAGGACAAAGTCAGCTATTGCATGTACCTTAAATGCAAAGTGAGTTATTGTATGTGCACTGCAAAATGACAGCAATGACTGTCTGAACTATCCAGGCACAGAGAGCTGTTTCTGTCAAATACTTATGGTATGACTGAACACATGCTCAAAGTAAGATCTTTGTTTAGTAAATATTGAATATTCCCTAGTCCTTTATATCCCGTCGTCATTTCCTTTGTACAGCTTGCAGCTGTAGTTTCAAGCCAATGTACAAAAGTAATTGGTTAGGCAGAGTTCAGAAGTATGTTCAACTATGTAACAGAGATTATTTTTGATGTTTTTTCCTCTCAACAAAATTTGTGGAATTCTGTATGCAAACTGTATCCTGCATCCAAACTGGCCTACACCAACATCTTCTGTGTATAAAACAGTAGATTCATTTGTTACCAATTTAGTGAGTATAAATATACTGTAATGCACATATAAATCTATAAATATAAATACACACATATATACATAAATATATATTAAAAAGTAGGGAACTTGGCTGCCATGCAGTCAGTTTGTGGTTTTGGAAAACACATGCTTTAGGGTGGAGATAGCCATTGTATTGCATTAGCTATTTTCTCACAGTTTAGGAAGCAGCAGCTCAGAACACTTTGGTCCACTCAGTAAAACACCCAACAGGAAAGCAGCTCCTCCATGCAGACCCATGTGTTTCACCAGGCCTCTGAAAAGGGGGGGGTGGAAGGGGATGTTGGCCAATTCATAGGTGGTCACAGGTTCCTGTGAGTTGGGCAGGAATGGGAAAAGAGGGAAATGGTGAAGTGGTGAAGCCTTGCAGGAAGGAACATACACCAAGCTGTGTGAGGAGGGTGAGGAGGATTGTTCACCCTTGGCCTTCACAGGACTTGCTCCACAGCAAAGCCTCTGTGTGTGCTGGGTTTCAGAACAAACATGGAAACCACAATATTGCAGGGTGGTTTTGTCAGTTTTGAGTTGTGGGCAGAGCACACAGGTTTTAGATTGAAATATTTATTTTATTTTCTGCCCAATTCATAATGAAATGGGTTCGTTTTTTAGTGATTTTTTTTCTGTTCTCTTGTCCCCTGCCTGCATGTTTTCATTCTCTGAGTTGAATGTGCCAGTGACTAACACTGACAGAGTTAATTAATTGAATAGTAAACATCTGTGTTAGGGCTGCTGCCTCAATTCTCACTCTCTTTTTAAGCTCTGCTAGAGGACTTGGGCTGTGTAGAGCTGGACAGAAGAGGAGTTTGGATGTTGTTAGCAACTCTAAGTTAGGAAATGTATTGAAGGTGTAAGCACCACTTGAGTATGCTGCTGAGCAACACAAGGCAGCATGATTCAGCTCACTGGCATACAGGTGGAAGGCAAACCATTATTTTCACTTTTTTTTGCCTTGAAGAATTCATATGGGCTTCAAAGTCAGGGGATGAAATCTGCAAATTCTGAAAATATTTAAACTCATTACTTCCTGAGAGTTGTTCTATAAATGATGACAGAAAAGTCACAGAAAAAAAAGAAAGTAATTAAAAAACCCCAAACAAACTGACCAACAACTTAGATGAGGTGGAATTTATGATCAGTTCTCTGGAAAGACTCCCAGCCTATGCACAGCAATCCTGAATGGGTAGTGTTCAGCAGGCAGCATCCTATTTTCCATCCTTACCAACTCCAATTGTTGTGATTCATCCAGAGATGTTTTTTTTCCAATGTTAAGATAATGGAACAGCAAAATCTTCCATGAATATGAAAGTCAGAGCCTCTGACTGAAATTGAAATTATTCTTTTGACAGAGTAGCAAAAGAAAGATGATAAATAACCTTATCACACCGAGGGAAGCAATACATTTGTGGTGTCAAGGGTGTGAAACCAATGATTAGCACATTCAGTCTCAAATTAACCTCATTATAAATTGTAACTATAAAATCTCTTTTGAAAAATTACTTTAAAACTGAACCTTACTCCAGACAGATAGCTGGAATTTGCCCTCTTTGTAATGGCTTTATTTTTTCCCTTTTTACTTTAATTCGTTATGATGTCACCAATAAATACAATAATCTGTGTCTTCTGCCAAAATACTTCACAAAATATTATTTGTCTTCCAGGGGGAGTGGGGAGATGAGTTTTGTTTGGGTTTGTTTGGGGTTTTTTTAAGTGAATTTTAAAAGAAAATAAATATTATATAACATGTATTTTATGATTCAACAGTCTGAGGACATGTTAAGAATTAAGAACTGTTTTATTGGTCTTGCAGTGCCAATTCATTTACATCACTAATTATGTTGCAGGAATAAAACTGCTTCAGGAAGGCTCAGACTGGATCACAGCCCACAGCTTCACAGTCATACCCCATCATGGGAATTTTAGCACAGTGTTCCCCCAGGTGCTGCAGTTGGGTCAGCAGCTCTCCTGGGAGCTCAGGCACACACGGGGCTCTGTGGGAGCTGCAGAGCTTTAGCCCTGCTCACAGACACCATCCAGGGCCCAGGAGGGGAATATCTATCTATTTTCTCCAGGCAGAATACAGAGTAGCAGCAGATCTGTATAATGGCTTTTCTGCACAGCTCCCCAAGGCTGTTGCTCAGCTGGAAGCAAGGGTGGGTGAGTCAGCAGTCTGTCTCTGTCCTTAAGGTGCCCTTATTCTGTGCACTGCTCAGGCAATAAAACTGTTGGATTTTTCATTCAGATCCGTGATATGTGGTGGTGAACATACTGCAGTGATATTTCCAGAATAAAAAGTTGTCAGTGTAGCAAGAAGGGTGGCTCTAGCAGCACAGATTTTGAGGAGTAATTTTTTCTTTCTTTTCTTAAGACTCTGGATTAAGCTCTCTCAGTGTTATCTGGCTCTCTCACCTGTTCCAGATGCACTAGCAGGGCTGTATTTAGTTTTCAAGGTTACCCTGAGGTTGGACTCAGACCATGGTCAAGAAATGTAAACATGTGAAAGGCATGTGAACACATTTGGAAATGCCATATGGTGTTCTTCCTCCTCCCCATCCTTGCTAGTGAATGCCTGCTGACATTTTTGCCTTGAATTCTCTAGGAAAGAACAGATAAACACCAAGGCAAAACTGCAGCATAGCCAGGCTCAAGCTCAGATGAGCCTTTATCCCTCCTCTGAAAACCTTAATCAGGCCAAGCTTACATGGGACTGGTGTTTGCTGACTTATTATTTCTGCCTGTCCTTTGTGAATCATGGAAAGAAACATATCCCAGTGCTGCCAGAGATGCATCCAGGCTGCTTTAACCTGTTTATAGTGGCTCTTGGGGTATGTCTGCATTGCTCAGTAGAGATACCTGTTTTGGCTACAAGCAAGTTTCCTCCAGAGCCTGAACCAGTACAGCTGTGCCAGGGGGCTTTGCATAAGACTAATTGTCATGTGCTGCTGCTTCTGTGTGGCCACGCTCTGGGCTGTACAGTCCTGCTGTCTGCTGCAGGAGAGTGGAGGTAACTCTCAGTTCTGCCTTGTGGGGCACAAAGCTTTGCTGTCTTCATACGTGCTTAGGATTTCTTCTAATTTCAAACTTTTTAGTCTCTGTAAACGCTTCAGGTTATTTTTGCCTTTCCTTTTGACAAACTGACACACTCACAGAGACAAACTCACGTCCTTCCCACCAGAGAAATCAGCCCTCACTGTTGCTAACAGTGCTGAGTTATGGTCAGGCAATGGGAAGAGTTGGGGATCTCCCAACATCTTCATTTCTGATCAAAGAGACTGCTATCCAACAGTAAGGTATGATGCAATGCTCCTGTTCTTGCTCTAGAGATCCCATTCTGATGATCAAAAAGCCCAGCATTGTGCAGGATTGCCCTTGGGGCCCCAGGCTGCTCTCTGTCCTTGTCTCCCCAGCTCCCCTGCCAGCCCAGAACCTTCCCCTTTCCACCTCACTGCTTTCCAGACAGCATCTGCTGCCCACCAAAAGTGGGTTGTATGGGCTCTGAAGAGGGCAAGAGATACCTGTTTCAAATATAATAGAAGTATGGAATTCTCCAGGGAACTCAGAGTTGTATTGCAGTGCCCAATTTCCATAGCTGATTGGCCAATTTAAGGGTCTCAGTTCCCCAACCAAGTCTCCTGTGCAGCATGTGACTGGCTGGATGGTACCCCCCATTTGGATTTTACTTTGAAGAACTGATCACTCATCTGCAACTTCTAAAAGTTTAAAGTGTGTTTGCTATTATTTGGTTTCTCTTGTCTGAAAATTCCCCTGGTAAAAACATTGTGCTTGCTTTTATCTCCTTTCCTGCTTCCTCAGCTGCCTCCGGCCCATTTGAGCTGTACCTCTTGCCACCCTGCTTCATGTAAGTCACAGAGGTGACCCTGAATCACCCAAATCAAGGTTAAAATTTCTATCAAGGTTTCTATTTTTATTTCTAAATTTTAGCCACATTTTCCAAGGTAAACCTCATCTACTTCTTTTCCTTCATTCTTATCCTTGCTTCTTTTTTCACACTTTTAGGCACAGCTCTATGAAAGCTGGTGTCAGTGTTGATGTAAAAATTTAACAGTTGGCATTTGGTCTTACTCCCACTCAGCATTTCTTTATTTCTTTAGCTGTGATCCTACAACTGTGTGTGGGCTTGTGTTAGAAACCGGATCACTGAAATGGTACAACATTTATCGAGGCAGGGAGGGAGGAAGGGAGGAAGAACAAGCCTGGTAAATTGATTTCACCAAGGTGTCTTAGAGGATGCACCTTCCTTCTCTCCCTGCATGGCTTTCTCTCCCTCCTTCTCTATCTTTGCCCACCTGAGCAGTCCCACCTGCCACTTGCAGATCACATTTCTTACAATCAGCTCCTCACACCCTGTGTTTACAGAAGTTAACAAAGTTAACCTCATGTTAACAAAGTTTTCCTTCTTTGTCTTGTGCACTTTTTACAGGGAGAAGTGTGCTTGTACTACTGAGGCACGTACACACAGAAAACAAGCAGCACATCAGGTTAAACCAATTGCAGCTCTGCATTGTAAGGAGGATGTGTTCATGGGGCTTTTCAGACAAGTCTGTTTGCCTCTGAGTGCTCATGGGGGATGCTGGATGGTATAATGATAGAATTTTCACATGACCAGAATTTCATTACATCATTTGTTAGCATATGGAATGCCACAAGGGAGTTCTACTTTATTTAACATAGTAACAATGAACAGCTGGCTGCATTACAGTCCTCTGTGTCAGAGAGAATACAGTCAAAATATATTAGTCATTTAAAACATTCAAATTACTTTTTTGTAGGCTGGCCAGTATGCCCCGTGAGTGAGCAAAAACAAGGAAAAGACAACTCAATAGAGGAAATAAAATGTCAAACATAATGAGAGTCTGAGGTCCAAGAAGAAGAAATGTTGCCGTGAAAGGTGTTAGAGGGATTTAACCAATTTAAGGGACATGGATTTTAAAGGTATCTAGTTTCCAGGACTGCTCTGTTGTCTACCAGGACTTTTAAGCCAAGAGTTATATATGAGACAATGTTGATATCACTATTCTGATAAAATTATGATTTCACTTGCCTGAAAATTCCAGTGTTGAAATGTCAGCTATTAGCTCCTTTTGTAGCTCTGCGAGTTTAGCAGGGACATTTGATCATTCCCAGCTACTGGCATTGCCTTGTTTGCTAGGGTTGTTCTGAAGCACCTCTGCTCCCTTCCCCTGCAGCCATGTCAGACAGCATCATTGCAGCTGCAGTGAGGGCACTAGACAGCTCTGACAATTTTGATGTGTATTATATAGAGTATAATATATATAATTATATATATATTATTATATATAATGTGCTTCTGCACATTAGCACTGTGTGATGTGTCCCAAAAGCTGGCATGTGCAGTTGCAGCCCCTGTAATGGCTAACAGACTGTGAGCTGCTTCTTTCTCTGTGCAGCCTTTATCAAGTTTTTCCAAGTCTCAGCTCACCAACTAGAGAATTAGGATTAAGCATTCATTTTCTCATGTGTTTTGATGGATGCACAGAGTTCTGTGATCAATTCCATAGAAAAACAGAAATACTCTGCACAAACTCCCATTCATGTTGGATTTTTAGTGAAGTTTACTTGAGTACATATAGTGTTATACAAGTTAATAATAGGAAGAAAGATGTCACTTCTTGACAGTTTGTGGTATTACCCACAGACCTTTTCAGAGTGCTTTGCAAATGTAGTTTTACAAGCTGAAAAGGACATTATGTTCCCACAGTTGCTATAAAAGATCTTTTTGTAGTATTAAAACATGGGATTGACAGGAAGCTTTCTCTCATGATTGGCCTAATTTTTTCTTGTTTTCAGTAGCATGGTTATACCTTGGCATTGGTATTTTTCTAAGAGTCAATAGAATAACACTGCATTAGCTTTTCTTGCCATTAGGCACAGTCAGACATATTCAGCATGTCCAGTCTTACAGGAGCTGGTGTTTTTGGGCATTGGTGTTTGCACTGCTTTTTCCCCAGCTCACCTGCTATTCTGCTTTGGAGGCAGATGGCCTGAACAAAGAAAGGGTTTCCAGATCTGACCTTACAAACTGCTGAATGAACAACCACTTGAGGTTTTAGTACACAATTAAATGTAACTTCATCATACTTAAATGGCCAGATGAAAGGGGATTCAAAATTGGGAAGGGAAAGAAAGAAGAGAAAAATGCAGTCTTGAGGTATCACCCTCAAAGGAGGTTTTCAACAAGATGTTTGTGTTTAAGGTTGAACAGTTGGATAAAGGACTGAATGATAGCTCAGAGATATTTTTTTTTTGCTTCAGAAACACTTTTCTGATCTGTCCAAGACATTAAGAGGGAAATGCTTTCCTCAGCCCCAAAGTGAAATGAAACAGAATTCATCTTTACAGTTCTCTGAAACAAATACAAAGAGAATGACATTGTCTCACATCTTACAGTCCCTGATGGGGAAAGTGAGGACTGAAGGTGGTCAGGGTAGGTGAAATCTGCTGCCGTGGTCCATAACTGACAAACACACTTTTGGAAATGGACTGGAAAATACAAAATGCAAACGTTCTGCCAGTCTGCAGCAAGAAAATTACATTCCAGCCTTTCAAGCAAGAGACGTTGAAACACAAAGATGCTGTTCTTAAACACAGCTCCTTGTGCAGAGGTGTTAAATCAGTTTATTTACCTAGCACAAACATGACTAGAATCTGTGAGGAGGAAGGTGCAGCATCCCAGCTGAGGAGACAGGCAGCAGGATGTGCAGGCAGTGCTGGGTAAGGGAGGGATGAAAACAGTAACTTGACTCAGCTCAGTCTTATGATGGGAAAAAGGGAATTAGAATAAGAGATGTAGAATTTCATGTTGACTTGAACATTTCAAACATTTCCCATTACAGAGGGGACACAAATGTAATAAAAATATTATTGTCTTCAGAATAATGGGGAGATTTATTATGGTTTTTTGTGACAGAAAATGCTGTACTTAAGACTGCACTATAAAAACAAGTGTGGCAAGAGCTATTTTTAAGGTTCTCAAACTCTTTGACAAATTCTCCTTTTAAGCTTTCTTGCTTCCCCCAACAGTGGGGCAAAAAAAGCTTATGATGTAAAAAAAATCATAATTGTAAGCCTTTATAAAGCTTTTTAAAAAAAAAAAAAAAGTAGAAAATTAAATAAAATATATATTCTGAACCCAGTTTGCATAATTAAACAAAAATAAGTTTAGAAGCACCACAGTAGAGCTCAATGGGAAAAAGTAGCTCCCATATAGCATTTTCCATGCCTACATTTCTAGATAAAGAATAGCTTGACACAGTTGTTGCCTAAAAATATGCATCCTAAAAATTTCAACACTGAGGAGCTAACATGTACTCCTTGATATTCCCCTTTTTGCAATTTAGCATTGCCCTTATAATAAGGCTTTGATGTATCATATAACTTTAAAATGTCAGTCACTCTTCACTATTTGGTCAATGCCTGTTTTGCTGTATGGGGACAAAGCTAAGCAGTGCTTAATTGATGATTAAGTTTATCTATCTGCATTATTTCTGTAAATGATCCAATGGGCTCTCCTACCTGCTGGGAGGATACTCAGTAGTTAGAGTTGTAGTGCTAAATAGCCTGCAAATAACACACTTTATAAACCAGACTGTATTTAGCCTCTGTGTTTTCATTATAGCTATTTTCCAGACACCAAAAGTTGAGTTTGTTTTTTGAAAGAGACTCCACAAGTATAAACTAGAGCTTAACTTTTTATTATTTGTAAATGTTACATGTTTTATTGCTGAAGAGTTGTATCAAAACTTTACACAGGACATTGAATTCAGTGCTGGTAAGGGAAAATGATCCATCCTCCCTATGTAGAAAGCATTACATCATGAAGGGATGGAAACAAAGAGCTCTGAGGCACTGGGATAGGCAAACTTCCCTCCACTCACAGGAAATGGGTGAAGCCTTTCTTGAAATTATTATTCAGACATTTTGTGGTGTGAAGGAAATGTCTCCTGATAGCACAAGCTATTGTTTTCCTGTTGTGAGGTAACAGTTTTGGCATAACCAAGAATGGACAGGAAGGGCAAATGATTGGGGGTCATTGGAAGAACTTATTTTAATGAAAGGACCAGACCAAGTAAGTAGGAAGATATTTGGCCTGAAAAAAACTGAAACTAAAATGAGAGTGGGGGAAGTGGGAAGAAAAGGGCTCAGTGGAATTAATTTCTCCAGGGGAATTAAATCTTGGTGGAAATAAATAATAATAACCAAAAAAAAAGTCCCCCATGAAATATTCTCAGGGTTAGCAGAGGGAACTGTTGTTGGGCAGGAATTATCACAGGGGGAGAAAGCCCTTTGTGTCCTACTTAATCAAGAGCCTAATTCAACAAATATACATCTGGCTTCTACACTGAAAAAAGCAATTTTTGGAAGGCTTCACAGATGTGGAATTTCTTGGTTTTTTTTTTTTTTTTACAAGTAAGACCTTATAACAGAGCACTTTCAAGTGTTCTTTTTCAAGCAGGGTGTACAAATAGCAGTGCAGCAGGTCCCTGCACTGCCTGAGTGCTGGGCCAGCTGAGTGTGAGCCTTCCAGGCAAAGGGAACACAGGCAAAGGCTCACACAGCATGTTCCTTCCCAGCCTGCTGTGACAGCAGAGAGGAGGAGGCTTCCCTTGTCCCTCCTGAGGTCTTTGGGGACCTGTGCCACCTGCACAGCCTTGCTGAGGCCGTGCCAGGGCTGCCCTCCCACGGGTGCTGTTGGCTCTTCTCTGGAGGGGACAGGGCAGAGCTGGTCACAGCTCCAGAGCCTTCCTCCTGCAACATCCCAGGGGCTGCAGGATGGCAGGGCATCCTGGAGGATCCATCACACTGGGGAGTAGGGAGCACTCGCTGAGCTCTGCCCTGTCACTCTCAAGGTTTCACTGCCAGCAGCAAAAAGTAAATCTAAAAATCTCCCCAGTGTCACAGGCTTCTTTTTAAGATGGCAGCCTAAGTTTCACTTCAGTCATTCCAAGTGCCTAAAGGCTATTTCCAAGAATCAGTTAAATCTGCTTGGACTTCTGTGTTATGTACTTTTGGAGCAAGCATTTGCACCCTTGCAAGAATTATTTTGATTGTATGGAAATTCAGGTTGTAGAAAATGGCTGCCTGTTTCAGAAAAAAAAATAGTCACTTTGTTTTTGCAGATTATTAAAAGGCTGCCACTAAGGAGTCTCTTATGATGCCAAACCCAAAACAGTTTGTAAAAATGTGTCTGAATTTGGTTTTGGATTTAATTTATATAGAATTTTTAAACCCATATACAACATTTCTGCTTTCTACTCTTAGAAAAATACAAACTTCAGTCACATTGGAATAATGCTTTTTTTTTTAACATCTCCTTTTAAATATTTTTGTTTCCATTTAGGACTGCCAGCATTACCATGGAAACCCCCAAAAAATAAAGACTTTTCCCAGCCTTATGAGAGTACACCTGCAAGAGCAAGGACTGCCTATCAAAAGTGAGTTCTTCGTTATGGGTGTCACCTAAGGACATTTTGTGAGGTCAGTATGACTTTTTCTCTCAAAATTTATTGAAATTATATTCTTAGCATTGATAAAATTTGGTGTCTTGCCATAGACCAGTAACAAATGTCTGTTGCTGTCCAATAGTACTCTTTTTAATATACTATCTCAGTTTCAAAGGAAAAACCAGCTCTTGACAAACTGTAGAGTTGAGTTTGGAAGCCTGAAATATCAAGATGAAATAAGCACTCATCTCAGTGAGACAAACATGTAAAATGAAGACCTAATAAGCTGTTTTAATATAAATCATTCCACTGGCTTTAGAAAGACTTGGATCAGAGTTACAAAGAGAATTGCAAGAATTCATTTGCTGCTTCCTAGTAGAGAGGTGGAGCATATTTACAAGTGAGCAGTTGGCTACTATTAAAATGGGTCTGGTTAGACTTTTCAACACTGCTAATTTTATTTTTTTTATTACAGAATTAAACTGTTTGATCTGAAATTTTAGAATTGCAATTAGTTCTGTGCAGTTTTCAAATCAACAACAGAAATTTTTAGTTAATTACAATGGCTTAGCATGTATTTTTTCCAAGAAGAAGGCAGCTGTGTTGGTAGGACTGAATTCAGATAACCTGGCAGAATCTATGAATAATATTTCAAGACAATGTTCTTGTAATAAAAAGCCCTCAAACCAACAAGATATTTCCATTCCTTTGGTGCCTACTCTCTGTTCTTAACTATATGAATTGTATATTCTGCTTTCCAAATTCTTAAAATTTCCAGTATATAAAGGCTTTTGATTTGTGTACCTTTCTGCAGTGTAGTGGCAATTTGACAAGTCTGCATCTGTAATGAGCACCACTGGGAAAATAGAGATTTTTTTGTTTGTTTTTCTGTATTAAGGACATTCCAAAACCAATGAAAAACTGAACTTTAAATGAAGCTAGAAATCCACCTTTGTGTTATTACCAATAACATAGGAAAATCACCTACATATTTTTTGTTATTTAAGCATACTTATTAAGCATACTAATTTAAATGCACTCAGGTGTCACCAAGATTTGCTTTTCACTGCTCTTTTAATGAGCAAAGTCCTTGACAGAACTGTTTTTCAGTATAGACAAACCTCAGAAATGCTATCTGTAACATCTCCATGGTATGTCTAATACCAAATGATCCTGTTCAAATCAATAGACACCTTGGGAAATTAGATGCTATTCCACATGAAGAGGAGCATCAGAATTCAGCTCTCCAGGAGTATTGAAGTACTAAAGGAAAGAAAAAATTCAGTTCTCAAACCAAGTGTTTGCAGTACAGAGCTGAGTCTAGAGAGGGAGGGATTCATTCAAGCAGAACATTTAGCTGTACATGACAAATTAGTGTCATGACTATTGATTGCACCATCTCTGACTATAATCTCACCAGAATATTATCATTTTGAAGGACTGGAGCTTCCTGTTGTACAAATGAAAAATTTCCCAAAGAATTCTGGTGTTTGTAAGAAGAAATCTTTCCAAAAGTGCACAGATAGTATCAACAAGATACAAGAATACTGAAGTAATTTTTGCTGAATTTACCAGCTTTAGGTACTGCACTATGAAATTTCTGGATGTTTGCAGTCAATAAGGTTTCTGTGTCACAAGAGAAATGTTTCCCCAACAAATGCTGATTCAAATGTTATACATTCCCAGTGCTTCAGTTTTTGCTCTAGGCGAAGTAGATGATTATTTAGTGTTGCTACAAGCTGTCATATTACTTATGCTGCTCACCAAAGAGGTGGCTGTGTTTCAGCATTAGGCAGGGAGTGATCCTGTGTGTGCATTTTAGCCCAAAAGGACCATTTCAAAAGGCTGATATCCTCTAAGGTTGATTGTTGTTGCAGATGGCAGCAGAAGTTGAATTTCCCTGTGAAAGTGGGTAGGAGTGGCAATCAGATGGAACTGGGAAAGGGTTATAAGTCTTTCAAATTCTTCTGTGGCAAAAAGTGTGGAAACTGCAGATTGGTTAAAGAATGATGGGTTACCATGCAAGGGTTAATTTTTCAGGAATGAAGAAATTATAATGAAATTAATTGTAGTGTAATTTGTAAACTGGCATAGAATTGAGGTCAGTCATTGTAAAATTATTCCTCTTCCTTTGGCTGGATGCTCTGTGCAAGCTTCTATTCCCCCTCCTACAGTGTTAAAATCACTTCTTTTCATTTGTGCATGCTTTCTGGAACTGATGAGATTAAAACAGCATAATACCACTTCAACTCAATAGGGAATGATTGCAACTGAAAAGCATTTATTTATTTGATGTGAATCATTCTGTAGCACATTTCAGTTCCATACTGGAGAGGAGGGGGTTTTGTCTTTTAAATGTTTATTTAAATAGGAGAAGAGAGAGGATGTCCCTGTCCCTGGCACCTTTGCTAATGCAAAGACACACACCTCACTTCATAGTGCTGATGTATTGCAAGGGGACATCCAGGATAGTTTCATTTATTCTAGTGTTCACTGTTGCCACATCAAGTCTTTGCAGTCCTATATGAGGATGCTGGTCAGTGTAAAAAAGGAATCATAATGTAATATAAGTATTATAGAAAAGGTTACAAACAAAAAAAGAAAAAGGGTTTTGCTGTAATGCTGCTGTCTGTTTGCTCTACCTTACTAGTAGTTTTTAAAATGAGATAGACATTAAATAGCCACAGTTTTGTCTAAAAAGAAAGTAGATGCTTTATGGAGATAGTTTTGTCCTAATTAAAGAGACAGGTGAATTGTAGGGAGAATGACTTAATATTATGGTAACCATAATATTTGACTTTTAATTGTATTAAAAAACACTCCCCCTTTAATGACAGCTTTCTTACACTAATGCATAGCTTTGCTTTTTTTTTAACTTAGTTAACAGTTCAGATCAGATCCTTTTTATTCCAATTTGCATACATGCCAATCATTCTAGGATGCAACTAACAATTGTATTTTAGCAAGAGCAAAACAGAGTTTGTAGAAAAATAATATAAACAAAAAAATCTTTTTTTAGGCCAGTTAGTATAATTGGAAAGAACAGGCAGGCTTTTGGACTCAAAGTCCTTTCTCTGGGTCTGAAAAGGAGCGGCAGAATCTAAGACAGAGACAAGATTAGGCCCAATTCCTCTTAGTTTAATCTAATTATGTTAGTTAGGCCACTTGAGAGATAAGGGTGCTTAGCATGCGTAGAGCAAAGCTCCCTCCCATGCTCCAGCCATCACACTCTGCTGGGAAAAGTTGTTTTGCAAGGAGAGCTGCACAAGCCTGTACATCACTTTCCAGAGACCTCCTGGGGTCCCTAATTGCTGGCACACACCCAGCCACACTGGAATGCAGGGTCTGGAGTGGCTCTGGACAAGCCAAGTTAACATCAACCATCCCAGGTTTGCACACAGAGCTGCCCAGCACCTGCAGCTTCCTCAGCCACTGTCAGACTGCTGGGGGGCTGAACCTCTGCAGCTCAATGCCTGGGGTGCTGGGAGCCCCTCTGGAGTGTCCTCCTGAGCTGCTGTGTGGACAAGATTGCAACCAGGCAAATGGATGGATGGATGGATGGATGGATGGAGGATGGATGGATGGATGGATGGATGGATGGATGGATGGATGGATGGATGGATGGAGGGATGGATGGAGGATGGATGGATGATGGATGGATGGAGGGATGGATGGATGGAGGGATGGATGGATGGA
>WBNO01032058.1:580079-596945 GCA_013400575.1 Peucedramus taeniatus | reverse complement strand
GATGGATGGATAGATGGATGGATGGATGGATGGATAGATGGATGGACGGATGGATGGATGGATGGATGGATGGATGATGGATGGAGGGAGGGATGGATGGATGATGGATGGATGGATGGATGGATGGATGGATGGATGGATGGATGCAGGGTGGATGGATGATGGATGGATGGATGGACGGATGGATGGATGGATGATGGATGATGGATGGATGGATGGATGGATGGATGATGGATGGATGATTGATGGATGGATGGATGGATGGATGGATGGATGGATGGATGGATGACCAATATTCGTTGGAGTCCTTGGCCATCTGGATATACTGCTACCACCAGGCTCATTTTTCAGCTTGATGAATGTAATGATTTTGAAAATGGTTGTGGCTGCTCCCAATTATTCTTTTAACAATTTCCATTACCCTGGCCAGTTACTTTCAGGGTCTTGGCCTTTTCCTTCAAAGCTATGTGTCTTTGTGTTTCAAGATCTCTGAATAGCAGCTTGTATAAGTATGTCCCTGTGTGTCTACTCCTCATCTTGGAGCAGTTTATGTACAGCAAATGCTTTTTGAATGGGCTTGTGACAAAGTGACTCAGGCAAATGCTGCTCTAAATGACCTTCCAACAGACATTGAGTAAAAGGGAGACAAGCATCAGCTCTCCATTTTGCTGGACAGGGCATACACACACTAAGCATACAGTCAGGTGGAAAGTAATGTGAGTTTCATAATGGTGTCAGTAGCAGAGCCCAGCTGTTCCCTCTGATACAGCACACATAGGGACTCCCCAGACAAGGCTGGTTTCAGCTCCATTTTACTCTACAGTTTTGTCTGTCTTCTGGGTTTTTCAGCCCCAACAGGCATCTTCTTGTGTATTCTAAGCTGAAAGAAAAGTCAGCAAACAAAACCTGAGTCTACACAGGCGCCCAGAAACAAAGCTGTCATTATAAGATGTGCAACTGCTTTTTCTGAAGCATTGCTAAGTCTTATTCTCTCAGATCAGCACACTCTGTCCAGTTCACATCTTAGACCACTGGGGGAAAAGAAAGTTCCCAAACGTGCTTGAAATACTAAAGTAGTCCCAGGAGGAAAAACCTAAACAAACACAATCCCCCTCACTGAACACACCCAATCCTCCCCTAACCTAGGCAGCCACTGACACTCTCAGCTCTTTCTGCCAGCAGCTCTGACTGTTCTATTCTTCACAAGGAAGGCTTACATTGCTTCTACAGTTTTTTGTCACCCCTGCACATTGTATGCCTCAGTTACTGAGCCAGCTGTTCTGCTGATTCTTAGAAGGGCTTTCACAGAAAGGAATTCTGTATAAAGATGCTGCTGCCCTGAGACTAGGTGGTGACTGGTGGTGACTGGCCATTAGGTCACCCGGTGACTTGTGGTGACTGGCGCCATTCGTTACACAAGGGGCCAAACAGCAGACAGACATTTTGGCAGAATGGCTTCTGAGTGACAACTTTCCCATTATCAATCTTTACCACTGTATGTACATATCACAGTAAAGTAGACCAGGCATCTCTAATTACCACTGCTAACTCACAAATGTAGGGTTGGCTAGTCTTAGCCTCCTGACAGAAGAAGTTATAATAAAAATCAAAAGCTGCACTTGTTTAAAATTATCAGTTATCACCTGAAATAAAGACATTTCAGATGCCATTTCCTTGAATATATGGTTAATAGTTTCAAATCTTAGAAAGCATGTGTCAGTACCTCCCCATCATACAGCTGCACCAACTCCACAGTCTTTGGATTCAGTTCAAATCTTGTTTTCAGTATGACAAGAACTTTTGCCAACACTGTAATTAAGCAACAAGAATAATTTCAGTAATAAGACAGACAAACAAGAATATATTAGCAAGCAGGTAAAGATCTAAAGCCTTGGAAAAGGCTGGATAAGCTTTTAGCACAAGTAGAACCATAGCAAATTAAGCAGGTTTGCTTAAATTGTACCTGAGATGGCCACTCTTATAAACAGGTCTTGAGCCACAACCTAATTTCTCCTTTCCAGGTGAAAGGACAACCTGAATCCAGACTGTCTAGAAGTGCCATGTTCTCACCTCAGGCCTCATCAGCCCTTATCAAAGAGGCCACTGAACATCTTGTCTGGCTGGCCTCAGACTTATGGTCTCATCACAAGGACAGATGGGATGTGGGGAGGTGGCAGGGACAGGTAATGCTCAGGGCTTGCTAGCACTGCAGGATAAGGGTCAGATGCTGGGAGTGAATTTTAGTTTTTCTCCAAGTGCACTGATTAGTTCAGCAGTCCCAAATGTGATCCTGGGACCTGATGAGGAGTTTAATTCAAAGCAGTAAATTTGTTCTTTGGGCTGTACTCAACTCACAGAGCTTCTTTATCCACTGGATCGAGGAAAGCCCCAAAAATTACACATTAGGTATGCACAGTTTCATAGCAAATGCAAATATACACTTTAAATGTCATATGAATGCAGTGGATTGCATTCACAGCATGCTGGTGGCCTACTTAAATACTAGCATTTTCTTCTCTTCAGTGCTATGTAATTTATAATAGCCAGCTAACATCAGGAAGCTCTTCATGCTCCAAGGCTGAAATACTTGTATATTATACTTGTGTACTGTACTACCCCCAAAGACTAATAGTAAAACAAAATAGGGGAATTCACTCCCTAGAGAGAAGACTCCTCTAGGCTTTAAGGACACATAACTCCCAATTAAAGCTTTACAGAAGAGCTGATATGTGCAGTATGACTAAGGCTCAAGACTACCCCAGAGTATGTCTGTCTGATGAGGTGCCTATGGCACTGCTGCAGCATTATAAACATGTACCAGTAAATCCACCTCTGAATGCAGTTCATCTCTCTTGGGAATGAAGTTCATCTTTCACAATACAACATGGTCTTCTAAACAGAAGGAGAAAGAAAAAAACATTTATCATTCTTGTGCCAGGCAGAGTTCAGCTTGAAAGAAACCGGATGAAATGTGTATCATTCATCTAAGGAACAAATCCACACCACAGATTTGTCTGAGAGACAAGTGAATGTGATCCAAAAAAGCTATCCATTTCAGAATGGGAGGCTTGAATTCAGTCCAACCAGAAAATGCATGCTGAGTAGCATCCATTTATTCAGAGTAGTAATGGTTTCTTCTAAGAGCACATTGCCTTGATCATTGTATTAAACATAGTATATATAACCAACAAAAATTCCCATCTTTGCAAATGCAGGCTATCTGCCAGTTCCACAAAGGGATTTTTTTTTTCTAAATAGCTACTGCATAAGGGCTGTTGCCTGCAGAGCAGGTTCTGTGTGCTCAGCCTACTGTGATCATCAGGTCTGAGGGCACAGTAAATGGAATTCACAAGCCTTTCCAAGTCACCTCCTGTGTAAAGCCCTGAACAGACAGTCCCAGAAGTGAAGTAAGGAACAACTTCCCTCCCCGCCCCTTTGGGCAGCTCTCATACAGGCTTCTAGCAATACCTAAAACAAAAACACCTACAGACACTTCACTGGGACTGGCAGAAACGGAGCAGAAATGAAAAACTGATTAAGTGGAGAGCCAGCTTCACATGCAGAGAAACTTCCAACTTTTGTTCCTAAGGACTTTTTAAAAAGTGCTTCAGTTTTGCTAGAATTCCCTTTGAAAAAAAAAATAAAAATCTTGGCCCATGAGCTCTCAGTGCCTACACAGATGAAAGCTGTGAGAGGCCTTAAATGACTTCAGCAGGAAACTACTGGGAAGGGGAGGGGTCTGTTTTCTGACAGTCCCATTACACATTTCTAGGAAAAATCTTTTCAAGTTCTGTGGATGAAAACGAAACAGAATTACAGCATTGCCTCTCTTTTGGAGACAATCAAAACAACACTTTTCCTGCTCCCATGCTGGAGTGCTGCAAAGTAATTCTCTTCTTTTTTTATCTCTCCTCTCTTTCTCAGGATCTTGGGGTCAGGAATAGCACTTCAGATTGAAGTAATTGTTAGAACCAACGCATTCCAGTCTGCTCGAATTGGACCACATTTGTTTCAGGTAAACTTGAGAAACACTTTGTTCTGCAGCTGCATTTGTAAATCCTCCTGCCATTTCCCAAACCCCTCACAAACTGTTTAGTGAGCTCAGGAGTTTTCTATTTAGTAGCAATGACAAAGCACTCGACTACTGCAAAACCACGGCAGGAAAGCTGAGCAGTAACAGACGTCAGCCGACGTCACCCAGATCACCGGGGTGGAAGGTCATCCTCAGACAGTATTTTCATTTTTACCCTCTTGGTAAATTGCTCTGGGAAAAATCCTCTTTTTTAGTGTAATGTAGTTAAAAATTAGAAAGTCACCACCACTTACACAAAGCTGGAATTCCTGGCCGTGTTGGGAATTTTAACTGATGTCTCCACCCAAGCAGCGTGTGGAACCAATGTAATGGCTAACACAATTCAGAGCTTAAAATGGAGTGATGTTGCAGCTCCAGCTGTTTTTATAAGTCAGTACAAGAAATCTTTGGAAGCATTAGAGAAGAAATAGAAACAGAGGTGAATTATGGCTTCTAGTCTGATGATGTGCACTAAGGAATATGTGAGTGACAGTGTAAAAAGCAAGGGAAAAAAAAGCATCACTGGACAGTATTACACAGTGCCATGGTCAGGACCAGGACAGCCACAAAAAAGTGATGACTGTTGGGACATATCTCATGGGAAACAGGTGCATTGTTTTTTATCTGTGCTTCTAGAAAAGGCACAGTCCTCAAAGGTGAAGATACACGACAGCCTGGGATAGACAACAGAGCTTTTGTTCTGATGAAGAAGAAAGGTTCACTGTGAGCAGACTTGGCCCAACTGCCCTTAACAGTTCCTGTGACTCAATGTGCTCTACAAATCCCTCAGTTATCAGCAAGCTACAGCTCCCTATTTATCAGCTCATCCAAGCCAGCTCTGCAAGGGCTTTTTTATTCCCTGAGAACTGAGCTGTACTGTTTGACCAAACAAGTTTCCACCTTCTTTCCCAGTCCTAACATGCAGAGACCCAAAATCACTGGCAGGGCACAATGATGACTTATTATCAAATGTATTTCCATATAGGTTCCTGCTTATATAGTCCCTCAACTAGCTGTTAGTTCTGATGCAGATTTTTAGCAATTTAATAATTTACTTAGTATTTAATGAGCATTTAGTAGTAATTTGGTAGATCTGCTGTCTATCTGGAGATGTTAGACACAAAGAATTTATCCAGTGAAGGGAATCATGGTGTAAACTCTGTCCTCACTGAAAACAGAAGCTGATTTGCTGCCAACATCCATGCTTCATATTTGCACAGAGTACTGTGCTGTGTATTTAAAAAATAATTAAATAAATAAATAGATAAGCAATGGAACTATTTGACAAGAACTACAGAGGGGTGAGACATTTAATAAAACACTTCTAGGACTTTCATCTCAAAAAACTAATTTAAAAGGCTGCTTATAAATAATAAAAAATTCTGCGTTTCTTTGAAAAGTCAAAATACCCAAACCTCAGGTAATGCAGTTCTTCACCAACATTACAACAACCTCTCTCAGAACATGTTAAACCTGTACATCCCAGTTCCACACTGGCAGGTAGGACTCACTCTGCAAACTTGACCTAACCAAGAACATTTTGCTAAGCACATTCTAAAGGGCTCTAACTCCCCCCCAAAAATGGTCTGAGAATTCTGCACTTTCTGGAGTGGTGGAATTAAACAGTTTTAAAATAATATGCTTCAGGCTCACAGGAGTCCTCAAACACTACTACAAATACAGCAGCATTTAAAATTACTAGGTTGAAATTATCATCAGTCTGACTTCAGCACAGTGCTAGCTCTTTCCCTTAGACATAAATTTAATATCATTTCACTCTGTCACTAACCAGGATTATTTGGTTCTGAAGACAAATGTATATAGCTGCTATCACTGAAGCACATAAAGAAGCTGAGCACTTTTCTAAAATAAAACTGTAGGACGTCAATGCAAATCAACAGTAAAAATCTATTTTAGAACGATGTAAGAAGTAGAATAATTAGTTACAGAGCATCTTAATGAGTGGAAGAAATATTTTTTTGCAAGCCACTTCTGAAAACTAAAGCAGTTTGCTTTTTCCCCATTGATAGAAAAAAACTGCTATTTTTTGGCATAAACCCCCCCACATTTAACCTGTTATTTTTGATAAATAGACATTGAAAAAAGCAAAATATCAAGGAAAGCTTTTGTGAATCATGTAGGTTATAAATTTTTTTGGCAGTTGAAATTCTTTAAATTTTTGAATTAATAGTCCTGAGGTAGAAGGGCTAGATCAGAGTTATTGAAAGAGAAGTGTCCATGTTACAGCTTTTTCCTACAGCTGTACTGTGAACATTCTTTATGCTCTATTGTCTTGTCAGGAGTGGTTTTCCTTGGACATCAGGGATTAATGGAAACTCCAGATCACTTCAGTAAAGTGCAGTCTCACAAGGAAGAACCTGCAGCATCTCAGAGATCACAGAAAGGATCCAAACCCAGGGAGCAACGGCATCTTCCATGAGTGAAACCTGTCCATCTTCTAAAATCATCTCATGGGGAGGAGATGTCCACAGTAACAGAAAAGGACTGTAACAGCAACCCAGGAAAAACTATGGCTAAGGTAATACACCTTTGGGAAAAGCTTTTAAAAAGTACTTTGACTATTTTTTAATAATGTTTCCATCAGATAAATTTACTAGATTTTAGAACTCTTTTACTCAAGCTTCTTCCTGATCACCACTGTACATTTGCAAAGTATATTTATCATCCAGGGAAAGTCTTCTACAAACCACCATTATTTTCAAAGGAAAGGGGAAAAGCACAGCAAAGGCCTCAAAGATGTGAGTGAATTATTTCATTCACAAGTGCAGCATGTGCTCTCTCTTCTGTAATGACACAGAAAACAAGAGGTAATTAATACAATCCCTTTGCCAAATGAGTGGGATCTTATAAAGAATTGGCACATAATTCTGATTTGAGCTTTCTTGTTTTAAACAAAACCAAACCTAATACAGAACAATATAATGTACTAACATGGTCCTTTACCATATTTTTCTTTTTCCCCCAATACAAGTGTCTGCAAAGTGCTGGGCCTGTAATCAAAGGACACTCAGTGTCCAAACCAGCACTGTTGGTGCAGACAGACATTTCTGTGTACTACAGCAGAGTCATGAAAGTGAACCAAAGAAGAGCATTTGGTCTTTTGTTGTCTTACATACCAAGACAGAACAGCATGGCTCTTCCTCTGTTCTACACAATGAACAGATGTAGGTTTAATCACATACAAAAGAAAATGCTCACAAGTTTCAGACTATGACTTTGATATTTAGGAGTACAATTACTTTCTCAAAGAAAGTAATTTTCATCTAATTATCTTGAAACTGCCAATAAAAGGAAGATAGGTAAGGAATTGGATAAATACATCAATCAGGGTTTCCTTTGGAGTTATTTTCTTCAGCTGAAGAGAAACCAAAGGTAAATTTCATACAAAACACTTATGGCAAGATAAGAAAAGAAGCCTCTCGGTCCAATATGAAAAAGTTATAGGAGATTCTTCAATAAATAGATATTACAGAGCAGTGTAAATTCAGATGCCTCCTCTGTCTTGCTGAACTCAAAGCTGCAAATCAGCTCAATACACAAGGTTAGCAAACACCAGAATTAGTTAAAACAGAAGCAGAAAATGCCATACAAAAGCCCAAAAGGACACCTTAAGGGCTATAACTTTAAGCTGGCCACTAACCTACTATCCAGCTCCCCCTCCTCCCTCCCAACTAAAATCACCTCTTAAATACCTAAAGCAGATTACTCTTCCTTCTGAGGAGCATTAGAGCTCTGACAAAATGTGTGAAATGCAGATCCAGAGAACACAGATCTGGGGCAACTCTTCAAGACACATTTTGAAAGGATGTAAGTGGCATGGAGGTGGTTGGAATTCACATCCAGGGAGAACAGGTATGTTCCTAATGCCACCTGGCCCTTGGTTACCAGGGTCTATCCTCACACACATGGCCTCTACAGGGATAATGTGCACAGAGAACTAAGGGATCCCTTTTCCACATCTGGGTGCTGCACCAGGAGCAGAGGGTGGAAGGACAGATGAAATCTGTGATTCTGATGTGAAAGCAAGATGCACAGTGCTGGCATCTGGCAGCCATAAAACACACATGAGGTAGAGCTGGGCCTCTGGGCTGCTGCCAGCCAGGGCTCCTGCAAGGATAACAAGAGCTTGTAACCCATGCAGAAGGGTCAGGATGGCAGGAACACAATATGGGCCATGCTGGTACTTCAGCTGCAAATTCCCTAGCTTCCTAGAGTTTCAGTAAGAGTCTGCCCAACATCCTAACTTATTTTAAACTCACAGGCATTCAAAGTTCATCACAAATGACCAGGCCCACAAAACATCCAGACATACACCTCCCACTGAAAATCAGCAGGATTTTATATATACTAAATACTCCAGCAGTTCTGACCAAATATTTTCTTTTTTTTCCCCCCTTAAAAACCCCAAGTTGTGTCGTCCCCTTGAGCCTCTCTTGCTCATAGCTTTTTTCAGTCCTATATTTCACTGTAATTTCTTGAGAGCATCACAACCTGCAGTGCCCAAGCAGCAGCACCTATCTGGAGTTTCAGAGATGGTGCCTCTGGAGCTTGTAGTACTCACTTCAACAACTGCTCTTCAGCCCCTCACAGGCTGCTGGGACAAACTCCTCTAATGCCAGTCACAAGACAAGACAAGATTACAGATCCTGAATGAATCCATGTCTAAACTCAGCATTAAGGAAATTTTATGCAGGCAGTTTCACTTAGAGAATTTCTTGCAATGCCTAGGACCTATTTGAGCTTCTAAAAAGTGAGTTTTTAATTATGAGCAGAGAAACAATAGCTCACTTCAGCATGAAAAAGAATACACCCATTATTTTTCCATGCTCTGTAATGTAAAAATAGGTCAGCTCATTAGCTTTAAAGCTTTCAAAAATACTAAAACTGAAATACAGGGTTCAGTTTTTGTTTTTTAAGCCAGACCCAGAGACTGAAGAGTTTTAGACCAATGACTACTTTAAGATGATGAAAGAGGATAAAGTTTTTGAACTATGAATCTAATATAGCCAGAACAGATTGATTTCATAGTAAATTTTTAAACAGAAAGTAAATTTTTAAACATTGACTAAATTTGAAGCATTTAAATAAGACCAGAGCATTAAGTGCACACCAATTCAGAAGTGCTGCAGGGCCTATAATTTGTCACTCTGCACATACAGATCAAGATGACTTTTCTCACTTTTTTCATGTGCATGTTCAGAATGCAAACAGGGGCCAAAGTGCACCTGAACCTGAATTGAGAGACTTCCTATAGGTAATGTGAACCAGACAGAATCAATACATACTGGAAAAAGTTGACTAGGAAAAGGCAATTTCTTACTCTGTACTTAAAAAACATAACCCTGAGGGCCAGAATTGCTCTCTTGACATTTTGGAAGTTGACAACAACAGAATTATGATTAGTGGGACATTGACTCCCAGTGCTTCCCAAGGACCTTCTGCAGGACCTGGGGAACACCTGGTGTGCATTCAGTATGAAACAGAAGTTCAGCAGTGCCAGTGCCCAACAGGCTTCAGGGCTGTGTTCTCTATCCCCAGACTAAAGTTCAGGTTCCTGCTGCCCAAACAAAACTGGAGAAAAACTGCTGGTTTAAGATCTTGATGGGTAAGTCAGACCAAAACCCTACTCTGAGCCATCTCGTACTTCCAGTCACTTCAGCTGAAAATAATTTGATTTTAAAATTGAATTTAAGCAAGTTGTTAGTAATCACTTTTCAAGTATTTATTTTATTGAGGGAGGGAGGAGAAGAAAATCAAGCTATTTAGCTTTCCAAGTATTTAACATAAAACCCAGAAAAGCTCCATCTGGCAACCAGCAGGATTTCTAAATAATCTAAATAGTATCTACATAAGAACCAGGCTGTCTATGGAGTGAGACAACTTCAACTTTTACAGCCACAAGAAGTCTTTATTAACATAAAAGGAAATTATAAAGAATTACGTTAGAACAGGAACAAGAGCCTGGCAAGCTGACAAAAGACCCCAGGAATCTCTGCATTAATCTTGAAATGCTGCTTTTGACTTGTTGGAATATAGCATCATACTCTGCATGGTTTTAAAAAAACAAAATAAAAAACCCTCTTAGGTTCAAAGGACTCCAGTACAATAAAACCAGCTCTAGGAAAATATTCAGATTAATGAAAATCAATATGTAATTCCTTAGTTTGCCACACAAAAAACAACCCTTAACATTTGAACATAGTTTGGAAAACATCAGTATTTAATTAAAGGCATGGAAAAGGCCCTTCATGTCCATAGATGTCTGTCTTCATTAAGAAGATGGTTTTGAGTACTGCTGCTAATTATGTGAATTAAATACACTTTTAGTTTTACATATAGAAAATATGGTAATTCTGATTCCCAAGTAAGTAAACACCTCAGAGTATACAGTATTTAATTTTCTGAGTTACTCATATGTAGGATCTGGCCTTGCACCTTCATACCTAGCCCAACCACTTTTTGGATCATTTGTGAATGAGCCAAACCTGGTGGTGGTTTGGTGTCATATGGGAAATATTTAACTGGTCCTCAATGCCCCTGTCAAGTTGCCATTGGGATTTTCTGTCAGTTTCTTGGCCTAAAATCAAAGAGTGAAACAGTGGGCCCAAAAAAACATGTTATGGTGATCCTGTGAGGATAGGGCAGCCTTGAAGCTCTGCATTTTCCGCTATCCCTGGGCTACAGGAAGAGAATTTCTATCTTTATCATTGCCCATCTGGCACCTTTCACAGGCAGCAAGAACAAAGAAGTAAAATGTACTGGCCCCTACCATCTGCTTCTGCTTGTGAAGTCTGGAGTGAGCCCGATAGGGAAGAAAGCAAAGAAAGATAAAACCCAACCCCTTCATTTCCCACCGAACTGTTCTGGCAGGTACACGTGGTGCCTGCACTTCTTACACATCTCAGGGCCACCCTAGAGAGCTCTGGCTCCCTGCAGCAGCACAGCTGCTGAACACAGAGCATCCCAAACACTCCCAGCCTTCTGACAGCCCCGAGAGAAAGGCTCTGCTGCCTGAGATTTGCTTTATTGGATCAGCCACTGTTTTATCTAGAATAGGAAAATTCCTGTGGGTTTAATAAGAGGTATTGCCCTACAGATTTTCTCTGGTCCCACCTCCTTTCCCATCAGCCACATCCCCTGTTACTGCAAGGCTGCATACACCATGTGTTGGCTGGACCCCTTCTGTCTCTGACAGAAGTTTGGCCAAAAAGAGCAGATTTTCTGCTACTTTGATCATTTCCTGTGGTAAAAAGTGAAGGGAATTATCTGACCCAGGGTCTCTTTTTTTTTTCTTTCTTAGTTTTGAAAAATAACATGGCTTTACATTTGCAAGTTCCCTTAAATAGTGTACTTGCTTTCCAATAGCATTTTGCTGCTGGTTTACTGGTTGCCTTACAGAACTTAACTTTTTTTAGAATCAGAAAACACATTGCTCTGATCTCAAACTCAGCTGCTGTATTACATCAATAATGACCTTCCCTATGCTGAAGCAGCAACCACAAGATAGTATCAAATTTACAGACAATACAAAGGTGGCAGCTTCTTCCCTGTTAAAAAATTATTACATTTAAAAAACAAGCTTACTTCTCTTGTGGTGGGGATAGCGTTGTTTTTGGCTACACATGTGCATTGCATAATGTCTTTAGAAATAAGTTAACCATTTTATTAAGTGCACTATTAGAGTAGTCTATGACATATGTGATATAAGCACCCTAAAACTTTTTTTTTCCCCCTCAAGACTCCACATCAGAACACATCTCATGCTTGTGTAAGCCCATGATGAAACAGTCAGTACCTGCTAACTTAAATGGTGTGGAAGATTTGGGAACAGGGGCATAAGTCCAGTGCCAAGTGATAATCACTGACCCCCATGGGCCCTGCGAGTGCACCCTGAAAACTCATCTCTTTTGTAATTTTTCTGGCCCAGAGAGTACAAAGTGAACAAACAACATGAATCTACCTACTGAACTAATGTCTTGTGTCAGAATTAATATTCTATAGGAATAAATTCCAAATAAATTATCACAATATACATTAAGTCTTTATAAATGTGGCACAACAGCATTTAAAATAGACACGTATATTCAGACTTAGTAGTGAGACCCCACTTTTTTCAGCTCAGAAAAATGCCACAATGTGCAAGTTGTGCTTGTTGGCATCAAAACTCTTTTTTTTCAACTTTGCTGTGCTAATTACATGAGCTGCACAGATTTTGACAGATACACTGTTGAGTTGAGGCCAGGGTGCAGTGTGTGCCTCCCTTTGTGCGAGCTGTACTCTCAAAAGAAATTATTGAACATTTTGAACTGTTAAAATTACTATTGTTTTAAAATGTTGCAGGAAGTTACTTTGGTGAATTTACTATTTGTGTATATGTATTTTTTTTATCAGCCTGTTAAAAAATCATGGCCTGGCTGCATTTCCAACTTCATTTATAAAAGTGAATCTTTCCTGAACTCACACAGCTCAAAAGCAAAGGGAGACCTAAGGCAGTCTGGTTTCTTTCAGTATTAAAAAAAGAAGATACGTACTTATTTATATATGTATGCATGTACCTCACTTAAAATATAATAAAGGGGAGGAAGAATCTACAGTAACCTTGTTAAAACAAAAATTGCACTAAACCACTTCAAACAAGATCTTACCACAACAAAAATCAGCATTATCATCATTAATAATACAGTGCCTTTCATATGCAGAGGTAATCAGGAGGCTGTACTGTGATCCACATAACCTCAATAACATATAAATGAATCAAAAAGGATCTAATTAGTTCAGCAGCACCAAAAACTAATAAGTAGAAACATCAAAAGAGCCAGTGGGACATTACATTTTTTTTGTCAGACGTGCTGCAGAGCTGCCCTTCAGAATTCTCTGGTTTGTACCTGGCAGGAGGAGGCGTCCCCAGTGCAGGTCACAGTAGCTGACAGGACCTGGAGCTGAAGGATGCTCGCTGTACCTGTGCCCTGCAGCTCCCCAGCACCATCCCTGCACATCCTGCAGGAATCCAGTCCCTCCAGGATCCGTGCAAAGGAAGGGTGGGGCGGGTTCCTCTCCTCCTGTCTGCGGCAGGAGATTGCACATCCTGAACGCCCCTTTTCCTCCTTCCCCAGAGCCTGGCGGGCGGAAAAGGAGCAACGGTGCCTTGGGAGAGCCTCAGCTGCCAAGGAGACACCGCAGGGAGGGAGATCCAAACACAGCCGGGCAGACACTGCACCCAGCACAGCCACAGCACCTCCCTGGAGATGGCCTGGGCCTCCTGCGAGTCCCTCTGCACTCCTACAGCCGCTCCTGCCATGCAGATGGGAAAACGTTTGTGTGTGCACACGTGAGAGCCTCTCAGGAAATACCTGTGGAGGCATCTCAAAGTTAGAACTGCGTGCATAGATTTACCTATTAAAGAACAGTGAGAGGACTTCTGTGCTTCACCACACAGCTGTGGGCACCCGTGCCTCAGGAGGACACTCTGCATGGTGAGAACATCACACCCTGCAGGAGTGTAGCCTGGGCTGATTATGGCAAATGATTGTTCATACAATTCATTGAAGTCAGAAAAGTTCCATTTAAGTATAAACAAAACCTAACACAGAGGTCCACTGTACTTAAGGAATTATTTCTCTCTAATCCTGAAGATACAGATATAGCTTCTATCTCCTTCAAGAGATATATCTGTCCACTGCCCAGTAATGCTTCACTCCACTTAAGTAAAAGCATCATATGCAAGAGAAACAATAATGCTATAGAACAAAGACTTTTCACTATTCCAGGTCCATTCCATACCCAAAGCCCAAAGGTCTCCTTCTTCAAAGGAATAAATAGGACAGTATTTGTTAAGGTTTAAGCCACAGTAACAACATTTGTAAGGTGCTTCCTCCAATAGCTTTCAACATGGTTCAATCTGCAGACCATTAAAAATCCCCACAATTAGGCAATGGAGCAGGACAGAGAAACAACCTCCTTTCCAGAAGACTTGCTCTTCTATTGAACAGAACATACAGCAGGCAACAGATCTCACAGGGCCAGGCTGACAACATTCATCACTGCAGCTCTGGGAACTACTGCAGAATGCACTAAGCTCCACTCACCTCCCAGTTCAACTGGAGGTCGGCTGCACCTCAAAAGTTAGCCATGGTCTCCTGTAATCCACAACATCAAACTCAAACTGCTGTGATAGAAATCTCTACTGAGGAGCTCCAACACAAACCTCTGAGGAATTAAAGCACCCACTCCAGCAAACCTTCACAACCCCAGGGAGACATATGGCACACACCAGGCTAACCAGCAAAGTTTTCTAAGAAATCATACTGAAACTCAGATTTAACCCACAGATGGCCCACAACACCTGCAAGAATTAAAATACAAAACCTTCTCAAAAGGTAAGACTGAACGCTGATAAAGACAAACAAAGCCAGGCTGTGCCCTGCTGCAGCAATCACCAGCACTCTGCAGAGCAGTCCCAGTGCACAGCAACCCCAGTGTATGCAGCACTGCCCAGCTGCCCACAGATACAACTGGAGTAGCTCTGTGTGCTACGGGTAGAATTGGGAGAGGGACAGTATTTATAAAAATAAAAGAACTGAAGCCTGTATGCTGCTGTCTAGAACTTACAGTTACGTTTGTACCACCCATTCCCTGGGGGAAATGACATACAATACAAACAGGCCTATTTGTTCAATTATTCAAGTATTAAAAGATTCACAGAAAAGCATCTGAGAAACATAACATTTTAATAGATGAAATAAATACTCCAGTACATGCAAGATAAAAACTGACATTGGAAAAAAATTAAAAATCACTTTTGTTATAGTGTAGTTTTGTTTGTTTGTTTGTTTAAACACTCACAGTAGCTTTTCCCCCAGTTTGGAAATCAACACATGGAAAACATAATCACAACCTCCAGTCCTTCCACTCCTACACACCAAATGCACTTCTAACCTAACACTTGATGCAAAATAAAAAAAGTCATACAAAACAAAAACAAACAAAATAGTAGCTACATCCATCATCTATGTGTTGTTGGGTTTTTTTTTCATTTTTTTAAATGAGTAAGAACTGAGGTAACCTTTTTCCTGCACAACCGAACAGCAAAATTTAGAAGGGAAATTTCGGAAGACAAGACAAGACAAACTTTAAAAACCGCACCCAGCGCGATTAAAGCTCTTTTTTTTCTCCTTTTTCTAAGATACCCCCACCTCCCCAAATATAAAAAACTTTGAAACAGTTTTACCACTTGTGTGAAGACCTTGTTGAATAAAGGAAAATTTATCTGCAGATACTTGCTTAACTTTAAAGTAAAATAAAAAGAAGCCAAAACTGGCTACCTTTATTAGTACATATAGTTTGAATGTGTTCTGCTTCTTCACCACAAGAAATCAAAGGATTGGGCTCATCCAAGCAAATTCTTTGGTATACAAAAAAGGGGTGAGGAGGTGGGATATTATTTTCCTTTAGCAATGACTGGGATCTAAACAGAAGATGTGGGGGTTAATTCACAGAATTGGAGTTCACTGGCGGTAAAGTCCTGGGTGAAGATCTTTCTCTTAGTGCCTGAGATAGCAGGTTGCAACCGTCGGAGACGGCGCAAGCTGAGTTCCTCAACCGTTCCCTGTAATCGCTCATTTTGGTGCTACTTTCGGGGTGTTGGGCTATATCCCTGAGGCATTGGGTCAGGAGCACACAAGCAGATACCACACTCATGGCTCCTCCTAGGATGGCAGTTTGCACAGCTTTGCCCTCTGGATTAATGGTGGCAGCTTTACCCAAAAACTGGGGCTCAGTGGCAAAGCCCACCAGAGCATAGACAGACTGCACCAAAGGTCCACTGAACAAGACGCACCGGTTCCTGGTCAGCTCGCTGGGCGAGGTCTTGACCTCCTTGACACAGGCCAAGAGGGCAGAGGCGCTGGTGCTCATACATTTGACACTGAGTTTGAACTGCTCCTTAGCAAATTTATCCTTGGATTTCTCACTGGCCAGCACGCAGGCGTCTGTCAGGAATTTCAAGTTCTTGGACATGTTCTGAGAAACCTCCAGCAGGAGCTGAGGGCTCATATCTGCCAAAGGGGTGGTCTTCAAGACCCCGCAGCCGTGCTCCACCTCATGCCTACACCGGGTCACCTTGTAGCGATCCACCAAGCCAGGCATGGCAGGCTGGGCGCCTGGAGTCTCCACTGCAGCCAGGTAGGCAGCGTGGGCAGAGCACTCGGTCAGCGAGACCACCAGCTCCCCCATCTCCATCAGGCTTTCTCCCACCTCCCCGAAGCGTCCCATGTTGAGCTGGCTCTGGACGTCATGGGTCAAGATGGAGAGTCCTTTGGTCCTGGCAATGATCGTGTCCCTGCACTTCTCAAAGGACTCACCGAAGACAGACAGACTCTCGGTGTTCACCGGCCTGGTCTCGCTCGACAGCAGAAGCAGATCGGCCACCAGTTGCATCTTGATCTTGCAGTGGTCGCAGATAGAGATGAGCTTCTTCCTCTGCAGGGAGCTGCTGCTGGGGATGCCGCCGCCGGAGACCTCGCTGCTGGACTTGCCGGAGCCACCGCTAGCCATAGCGCCGGGGGGGCACTCGCATGCCGCTCGCTACCCCGCTGCTGCCGCCTCCGCCGCCGCCCGAGCAGTCCCGACTGAGCCCGGCAGGATCGCTCTGCCTTTTCCGCAACATCATTCCATTAATCGCCGGGAGGCAAGAAAAGGCTCTGGGCGCCGGGGCTGCCGCTGCTCGGGGAGCGAGCTCGGCCGGGGCGCCCGCCCCGCTCCGGCGCCAGCCTCCG
>WBNO01032058.1:456008-557947 GCA_013400575.1 Peucedramus taeniatus | reverse complement strand
TATATTATATTATATTATATTTTTGTTATACATATAAAATAAATTATAAGGTATTACTTTATAATGTGGTATTTCTGGACATGGTTTTGCAGTGCAATGTTTGGTTATGACTGTTGGACTCAATGACCTTAGGGGTCTTTTCCAAAATAATTCGATTCCGTTCTCTTCTAGTCTATAATACTCTAATAATTTATATTATCTTTATAATATATAATCTAAATATTAAAATATGTTACATTTTATGAAAAATATTGAATTATGTATTTTTATCCTTTTCAATCTTAGGTAACAGATCCAGTCAGTCATCCCTAGTCCCAAATATGCAGATGCACACGCACAGAGCAGCAGTGGCACAGCAGTGATGTCTGCCTGCACGCTGGCAGAAGCTGAGGTGGGGGGAACTCTCTTCACATCTCCCTTTGAGCCCCTTGATTTGGGTGCATTTCCATTTTCCTGGCCTGTCACCCCTTAGTGCCCCACCTGCCCCAAATACAGGCCTTTCCCATGGCTGTAGTATTCCCCTTCCCACTCCCATCTCCTTCCCTTCCCGTCCCCCTCTCTCAGATCCTGCAGCTGTGCCCAGGCAGTGAAAGGTGCTCTGGTCTGCATGGACCAGCCAGCAAAGGCAGACAGGCCCTGCTCGGCCCCTTGGGTTTGTCTTTTGAAATAAGTAGGGAGACAAAAATAAAATAAGAAATTTGCACTGAATATTTATTTTGATAAACATTGTGTACTCCAAACAACTACGTGTTATTTCAGTTGTAAGCCACAATCTTTTGGAAACCACGTCCCAAGAGCTCTTGTCATCATGAACCCGACAGTCAATGCACCACCACGGTCTGTGGACATAGAGAGCTTTCAAGTGCAAAGCAGATAATCAGAAAAGACACATTGCCAACCTCCTTAACAAACTGGACAATGCTCAACTCCAGTAAAAATGCTTCATATGTCTGCAATTTAGTTGTCTTAGTGCCATTGTAATAAATTAATAGAAAATATATCTTTTTTTCATTGGAAAGTCTATAAGAAAATGTACAAACATCTAACTCCGAAAAAGGACCAGCTGTTTCGGCGACAGGTAAAACAAGCAGTTGAACAGAGGCAATAAAACCCAAACATCCGAACAAACAAAGAGACAAACAAACAAAATGCAACCAAAAAAAAACCCCACTCCACCAATGGCAACTGTGTAGGCAAATGTGGAAACATCTGCAGTAATAAAACCTTACAGAGAGGGTCACTGCAGCTCGTGCAGGGGCTGGACAGGGTGGGCAGAGGATGAGAGTTGAGGAATTCCCTGGTCAGAGAGTGCAGGTGCAGTTTTAGAACAGTCAGAGACTGAACAGGAATCACTTGGCACAGAGCTCTTGCTGGCTGGCGAAGGCTCCAGGCTCCATTCCATCTCCAGAGGACACACGGATGGCTCCAGGCCCTGCAGGTCAGCAGGAGCCCCGGGCATTTCCCTGCACACAGCCAGGATGCTCTGCTGTCCCTCGGGCTGGCAGCCTGCAGTGATTCCCTGCAGGTATTCACAGCAGGAGACCCTCCCCAGCTCCAAAACGTGCCAGGCTCAGCATCACAGGACAAGCTGCTTAAGTTTTCTCTCTTAATAAGGTGAGATCTTTTAGGAAAGTTAAAAAAAAAAAAGGCTTTTCCTAGAGCCAAGTCTTATGCTTTCACCCTGAGAATTCCCAAAACAGTAAAATCAGAAGCTACAAAGGCAGCACGTTCCTAGAAGCTGAACAAAGCAGTCTAGGGGACAGACCCACCTGGTGGGATGCTCCTGGGTGTTTACACCCTTAGAGGGAGCAGGAGAGGGGAAATGGCTGTGGCCAGTGGAGCACTGCAGAGGGCAACCCCAGCACTGGGGGTGGTACAAAGCCAAACCCCACTCCAGGAACATCCCAAGCCTGGTTTCCTGCCCATCATCTGCTAAGTGCCCATGAAGGAAATGCTCCTGCTTTGGTCCATCTCCTGGAAGCAAATGTGTTCCACCAAAACTGCTGCAATCAATGCCACTGGCTCAGGGCAGGGAAAAGTTTAGACAACCCAAACTGACAGACCCAGGGGAATTCCTGTTGGTCTCTTCCCTTGACTTCATGGATCTGGCACTGTTTTGGCCATCATGGGACATCAGATAAACATTTTGGATGATCATGGTTGAAACACCAGTGAGACTGACTCTTTCATGGAATAATTTGTAAAATCCCAATATCATAAGAATTTTGGGGAATAAACAACTCCCCTTACTTGCCTTTTACAAATGTTGCCCATTCACTCTGTAAATGGCACAAATGCCTAAGGAGCATTCATTACCAGACTCTTGTTGGGAAGCTGGGAAGGAAAGCTTGGNTTTTTTTTTTTTTTTGTTAAATACAATACACATGACATACAGTGAATTCAAAACAATTTTGTAGTAAGTCTGAAAAGAACATTTCCAGTTTCAAAACCCAGGAGAGGCTTGAGTGGAATGTAACCTACAGTATATCTAAATTTTGTTCATGCTTGCTTTGACATTCAGAGCAATTGATCTAAACCAGTATCTGCACAGCCTTTGGAATGACAAACAAAATCCTTGCTTGTTAGTCTAACTTCAAAGTAGCATTTTTGATGCTGTGGGAAAAAAACCCAACTTAATTACATAAACAAAGTAGCCATCAACAATTGGAATAATTTATGTAGCAGTGGGGACAGGCAGAGATAAAGCAAGGAAATAAACCCAAGTCTTACTGGCAAGATTGACATTCTTTGAAAAGCTTGTCATGATGTCTTTCACACTTCCCCCCTGCCCTTAGATTTCTTAGAACAGCTACAGCCTCCAGAAACGCCTGTAGATTTCTTAGAACAGCTACAGCCTCCAGAAACACCTGTGTGGTATTTTGGGGCAACTGACAGAAATATCACTGAACACTGGAAGTGCTTTCAGTGTTTTACAAGATAATGTTTAACATCCCAGCTTCAAGAGGCCCCTGTAAATCCTGATTCTCTGATCTGCCATCATTACCCAGGTCTTTGTTTGAAGCAGGTGGAAAGGAGTACAAGACATCCAACAGTGCATTGGGATCCTCACTTTAATTATTCAGCCACCTGGAAAGACCTCATCCAGGCCTCATGTAACTCTTACAGGAGGACCAAGACAAAATATCTTAAGCCTGAGGACAGGATCAGAAAGCAACACACAGCAGAGCAGTCTGATCCTGTTCCCTCTAATGTCCTGGGAAAGGCAAGGGCCCCTCACCCTATTTGATGCTGAATAAGGTGAGTCCCAGTATTCCTAGTCAAAAATTGGAAGCCTTGAATTGGGATGGCATTAGCTGGCAACCATAAACTGATCCTGCATGTTGTTATACAGAGGGAAAGGCTGAATGGGAAAGGCTGAGAAAATACATGTGCTAATTGACATTGCTCTCCTTCTAGCCTGCAGATGCTTGTTGAAGGAAAACTTCCTATTTGCACAGCCACTATTAAAACTCCTTGATTCATAGGAAAAACACAGTTTTCTGAGGAAGGAGAAATAGGTGGTTCCATCAGTCTCTGCTGGCATATTTTGTCCACTCCTTCTGTCATTTCTTCCCCAACTATGTGCCGTGGGCTGCATGTACAACACACACCCAGGAAAGTTTTGATCAAACCTCACATAAGCTCACAGAAGCTTATGGGGAAATGCTTACTGTCCAGTTACACTTCCCAGCATCCAGGTAATCACTCAAATCCACTCTTTCTACACCAGATTGTCAACCAGTCTTCGAACTGGCACTCCATGTCTACGTGAGCAGCTAGCTACACTATGGAAAAGGAAAAGTCAACTTAGAGGATGGTAGAAGCAACAATCCTTGATGGTCTTCAGACCAAGAGCTCCCCTTCACGAGGCAGCACTGCCATCAGTCCGTCCCGGCAGCGCTGACAGAAGCAGCGGCCGGAGGAGCAGCTCAGGCCTCGCTCAGTCCCGCCAGAGTCGGCCCCGGCGCCTGGGCCCACACGGGCCGGCCAGCCCGGGGCACGCGCTGCTCACGGAGCGAGGCTCTTCTGTCACCTCTGGCCACTCCAGCTACTTACAGTGAGATTTCTTTTTGAACAGCAACAACAACAAAATGCTACGCTGGTGGCGCGGGCGGGCGAGGCCCATAAGGAGCGGTCAGCAGTCTGTCCGTCCGTCCGTCCGTCCGTCCGTCCCACGGGGCGGTGCTGGCGGCCAGCAGGCGCAGCAGGCTGTCCTCACAACTTCATTTTCTTCACCACAGGAATTGGGAGTGCCTGGTAGATTTTAGCTGAGTCCTCGTTAGTGACCAGCTTCACCCAGACGGGGCGGAAGCTGCCTTTGAAGCCGACAAAAGCCATTTTTTCTGCAAATCAGAGCAAATGCGTTTGGAGTGTGGCCAGGACTGCAGCAGAAACCCACCTGTGTGCATGGCTACACCTCATGGCTGGAGGGGTGCAGGTGCACGAGAGCCATGTGTGTAACACACACGCACAGATGGAATCCTGCCAAAATCTCATAGAGCGCAGCAATGTGCACGTGGAGCTGTATTCTAATGCAATATGTGATGCTCTGAAACCAACAGGCTTTGTGCCATCAAGTCAGAATGTTTCAAGAGAAAACCAGCTAAAAAAAAAGTTAAGTAAAAATCCTGATTTGGGGCATTTAGTGGGTGAAAAGGCTCAGTGTTTCTATTATTAAAAGGTCTTTTTATCTAAAATTAATCTGGAAAATCCAATCCCCTGAATTATTTACTTCTAAGAAAAATTGCCAGCGTATTTTTTTCTATTTACAGTTTTAAACTGAGCATGTTACCCAAAGCTGCAGTGGATACAACCTTTCTGAATAAATACATTACTGGTTCCAGGATGTTTGAGCACATGCTGATAGAAACAAGTGAGGCAAAGTTTAGAAGCAGAAAAAAAGGTCCCTTTACAGGAATAATGGGAGGTTAGAAATGAGTTTTTAAAAAATGATTACCTTTTAACCTAAAACCCTCTCCTGCTCCAAGTTTCTCCAGTACTTTAGTCCATGGTCCTCTTGAAATGAATCTTCCTTTAGATGTCACCAGCACTATGGAGCTGAAGGAAACAAAGAGGTGTGTAAATGGGTGAAGAGTCAGAACACCTTCCTTGCCTGTTTGTCCTGAGCACTGGTAACTCCTGCCTGTGTGCTCACACACCCATGAACTACAGTGGCTTCAGCTTTAATGTTTTCAAAGCTTTCTAATGCTTTCCAACAGTTTGGTCATAGATTATTTTTCCAGTCACGCAAAACCCATTAGAAAGCAGACAGAAGCCACATTTTTTTAATTTTTCAGCATGGTTTTCTAGGATGATTTAAATGTTTCCAACCTGCAGTTCAATCCTGCTTTGCTCAGAGAGACCCATCTTCTCCCTGGGATGCCCTTAGCAAGTCTCAAGTAATTTCTTGTTCTTTCATTAGCAGATTAAACCTGAAGAAATTCACTTCTCTGAGACTTTTGTTGGCCTGATGCTTTTCCTTTCAGTGTGCTTCTGTTTAAAACGTGTGTTAATATTATTACTACTATTCTTGATCAGGAACTGGATTTAGCCAGGATTGAGGTTTTTGTAAAGAAGGATGATGGCCTCTCTGAAAGGACTAGTTATTTTTTATATGAAAGAAAAGTGAGAAATTACCATGCTTCCCTGAACTATGTGATGTGAGTTTTGAAACCTCTAGAATTACTGAAGACAATAGAAACACATCTGCCTGCACCTGCATGGCACTCTGCTCAAGCTTCCCCCAAGTCTCTAGAGTAAATGCCAGAAAAATATCCTGTCGATCTGCCCACAGCTATTTCAGATGATTTGTCAACAAAGCACTCGTGTTTGTATTAAATGTTACACATCCGATTTCAAATACAAACAGATTTAATAACAATTAAATCTATTCACTTCCCACAAGCACTCCACAAGCTAATGTGGGAACAACCCCTTTGGTTAATGGGGTTTCTGATGTGGTTCCAATTCTCCTTCCAGCAGAAGAAGCCATTGTCCTCCACGATGCAGGAACATCTTTTGGCTATTTACCACTTATTTCCAAAACTCTGCATTCCTGGCTGCCCATACTTAAAGCTCAAAATAATTCAGCCTTTACATCTGGGCAGGGGAATGTGTAAAGGGGAATGTATCTTATTAGTGGAATTATCTGCAATTTGAGAAAACATACATGGAGTAAAAAAATGCAAGCTGTGCACATCTGTATGGATCAGTGCTTTGTGAATTTAAGTCTGCAGTTTGTCTATAACCCACAACATAAATGTAGCTCTGCAGTTTATTAATCACATGCAGCCCTGCACACTGTCTGGGGCTCAGTCAGTCCCTGAATCAGAGTGTGCATCCTGCTGCTGCCTGCATGTCCTGCACACACTTGGGCTCTTTTGGAGTCACCAGGCCCAAAAATGCATTGGCTGTATTGCTCTGCTGCTGGGTGTCTGGCCCATGTTGGGTGATAAAATCTGAGATAAAGATGTGTGTTGTGCAGCATTCTTGTACTTTGCACCTGAGTGAGAACAGATTATTTACTCACTGATCTTTGATGTTGTTGACATAATTCTCTATCTGTGCTGGGATTCCTTGTAGGATGGAGTTTTTGAATGTTACTCGATCAATAACTTTTCCATGGTGTCCATCAATCACAACCAGCTGGATACCCTCTTCAGTGAGGAAAAACCTGACACCATCAACCTGGGCAGGAGGAAACACATTCTTCATCTCTCACAGTAACACAATTGCAAACAACCACCTGTAAGAAGCACTGATAGTCTGGAGTCAAGGGACTGCTGTTTGCTTCAAAGGGCAGAATTCCAGATTTCTGAGGTCTTGCTATCCTGCCTATCAGGAGAAGATACAGCCCTTTTTTTTTTTTTTTTCAAAATACAAAGCAGAAATGACCCAAATTTAACTCTCCATGGTAACTTTGTAAGCAAGTTTTCTATCAAGATAAAGCAAGTGGTGTAGACTTGCACCCCATTAAGTTCAGTGAGAGGATTTGCTCACCTCAATGTATGCAAAGTCATCCTTCAGGTGGAAGTACTGTTTCTTGTAAGTTTCTATTTTCACTTCAATTAGGTGGTCCTTGGTCTTCTGTTTGCAAAATGAAAAAAACAGATTTTCTAGTGAGAATGTCCATTACCTGAATGCTGCATTTTCAATGAAAACATTTCAAACCCTGAAATTCAATCAACAAGGAAGCTACATAATAAGCACTGACTTAAAAAATTAAATTGCTAATGGAATTGGGCACAATGGCAACCTCTCTGCTCCTCCTGTCACCATTAAGCTGTTTCACTGAATGGCAGAGTGATTCTTACTTTGCAGAACTGACACATAATTCTCCTTTGCAGAACTGATACATAATTTGCTGTGTATTCCTGTTTCAAGGGTGATGAGTGAAAAAACCCAAATAACAGATAAATACCCCACTTCTTCCCTCAGAACCAGACTGGATACTGGAGATTGTGTTATGCATTATATAAAGGAGAATAATTCAACTCTGCTATTCAGTCCCCTGTCTGTCATTGCTGTTCTTACAGCCTGGAGGAGCTGGAGGCTCCAAAATCACATTCACTGGATCAACCTGTCTTCCAGCTCATCAGTTTTCACCTTGTGCTTTCAAGAACAGCACATCACATCAGAGCCCCAAAAGAGCAACTACAGAGCTTGCAATGGCTCTCCCCACATTGCAGGAATTTCACCTGCCTGAACCATTTCAGAAAATCAGGCACAGCATATACTGACCCTGGCACAAAGTTTTTCTATATCTGTGGGCACAATATGTGCCAGATTTACATGAGCAATGATTCTGTGGTAAGAAATCAGCTGCTTTACCAGTTGTGCACTGGAGAGCTTCTTTGGCATTGGCACTTCCACTATGGGTGTCTCAATGTACTTGGGGTAGGCTGTGGCTTCACAGTCACTGACACCAGCTGTCTTTGGGATCACAGCTTTGATTCTTATTCGCTCACAGCCCTTTACAGAGCAGAAGGCAAACCTCTCCTTCTCATTTTGAGCTTTGAGTTTCAGAAACAGCAGCCTGCAGGCAGGAAAAAAAAACCAAACAGCATCCTTCAAATCTTTTGTGCAAAAACATACTGAGTTTTGGTGCATTCCTTCCTATGCTTTGCAATAATTTTCACTGCAGCCCTTGGCGCCCTGTTTTATAGTGCCCAACATCTCACATGCAAATAAAAGGGAAAACTCATCTCAGAAATGGTTTAGGGAGCTCATGGAAAGTAAAACAGAGAAATCAGATAGCACCTGAATGCCTTCTGAGCTCTATTCTGTAGTGACAACTACAGAATATATGTAGAAATAAATGCTTTGTATTTTAGGTCTGTCTTTCTTTCTTTCTTTCTCTTTCTTTCTTTCTTTCTTTCTTTCTTTCTTTCTTTCTTTCTTTCTTTCTTTCTTTCTTTCTTTCTTTCTTTCTTTCTTTCTTTCTTTCTTTCTTTCTTTCTTTCTTTTTCTTTCCTTTCTTCTGTCTTTCTTTCCCATTATTTTAATCCTCTAAAATAACAGGCTTTACACTTAGTTCCTGTGCATCCCTATCATGGTGTTTATAAATAGTTGTTGTTCAAAACAATCAGGGCTGTGCATGTCTTCAGTTAAGTTTCATGGTCTGCACTTTGCTTTTGTCTTTTTTTTTTTTTTTTTTTTTCTCTAATTTGTATTCACTTGTAAAAGCATTTCCCAGAGTAACTGGCAGTGCAGCAGAGGCTGTGAATGACTGGCAGGCCTGGGAATCCCAGGAAAATTAAACACTGGTCACATTCCCAGAAAACCTTCCTGGTTTGGTTGCAATCCCCACTAGTGGCCTTAGGCAAACAGCTCACAGCTCCAGCAGCATTCCCAAAGCAATGTCCAAACTAACAAAGGTGCTATCTTACCCAGTGTCCTCATCCCAGTAGTAGTACCCTTTGGTAGGGTATCTGTGCTCCAGTTTCTCCATTTGGGAGGTTCTGTAGAAGGTTCCAGTTTTGTATGTTTTCTTCAAGAGACGGTTGTGGATGTCTGAGAGAATGGAAAATGTCGTCCCTTTAGGATAGCAAAAGCCTACTTGGATCCAGTCATTCCTAAAAATAGCAAAGAGCCACATTGTAACAAGTTATAACATAACTATTATTTTCCTGTGCATGCTAGAAGCCAAACTGAATCATTCACAATAAGATTTTTCCTGCCCAGTTAAAATTTTCATCGTTTAGAATGGATTAATGCAACATAAATTAGACACAACAACCATGGGTTAGTGAAGGAATGCAGGGCAGATCTGCTCCTGACTTCTACACCTGAGACTTCCATGCACCAGGAATGAATTAGCTCTGAACTTCCAAAAATGAACTGTGTTATCTTAGAGAGCTTCCTGGGGGAGGAAACAGGAACCTGAGATGGCTCATGAAAAGATGAACTCAATGGACTTCCTGTAACTGCATGTTCATTCTGGAAGAGCTCGTGAGGTGATGACCTCACCCATTAAAAATGTGCAGTTACATGACTGTACTGGAATGCTGGGATTCAGTTCACTCACTTGTTGAAGTTGATGAGCCATATGGCCAGCTCTTCTGGGGCTGTCTTGTCCCAGTGGATGGTGTAGCCTTTCCTCAGAGTTATAACTGGCTGATACTGCTGGTAATGAGTGCTTTTGCTCAAAGCCCCTTCCAAGTAGAGTGGGTGATTGTGGTAGTCATTTTTTATTATTTTCATTTTCAGATTGGCTGGCTTGTAGGCTTGGATGTATATCTAGATGGGAAAAAAAAAAGAAACAACAAAAAAAAAAGATCACCAAGGGTTTAATGAACTATTGTGAAAGGTTCAGATAGTCAATAGTTGTGAGCTGGTGCAAGTCCTCTGTGCTGGGCAGGGACCTGTGGGCTGTGCACTTATGTTCAATTTCTTAGGCTTCCATTTCAACAAAGCAAACTGTTTTTAGAAAAAAAAAGGCTCATTTCCTCATCCACTGAGTTCAAGTGCATGTGCCAGAGGCTGCAGCAGGGCTGAGATATTCCACAGCATTCTGCAACCCTCAGCAGCAGGACAGTATCTACCTCAGACATCTGACTTGTGCTGAACAAGGATCCTTCTGTCTGGATTTCAGAAGCCTGAAACCCAGCTCAGTGGTTAGAAATTGGCTGTAGTGGCACTGCACACGAAAAAAACCCAACTGTTGCAACACACAAGACAAAACCAGGCCCTCTCAGCAGAGGAAAGTGAGGACTCTCGTGGCAGCAGAACTCAGGGCTCCTGTGGTGGGAAGAATGGTTTGGTGGTCACACACAGGATGAAAGACCATGAAAGCTGAAGTCTAATTTCGACTCATCAGCACATTTCCCATAACACAGTGGGCAACACTTCCCTCCATAAATCAGGGGAAAATAACTAGCTGACAGCCCATGGATTTATGAATATTAATCTGTGAATGCCCATGGAGCTCTCAGGAGGCTTCAGGCAGAAGTTGTTGGAACTGTCAGCAGCCAAAGCCAAGGTTTCAGAAAATATACCACAGTGTTTCTCATGTTCAAAGCCACCTGTGCAGACATGCTGATAAATAAACACTGAGCACTCTGAAGAAAGTCCATTTCTACAGGTCAAGCTTTAAAGTGCCAAGAAATCTTAAACAAACCAAAGTGATAATGATACTGCAAGGTGAGCAGCCTTACCTGTGCAAAGTGCCCGCTGCAGATGGAGCCTCTCCAGTCGGGCACGTCAATGCAGTCAGGGTGCTTGATTAACCAGTTATCTTCTTTGATCAGGTATGAACCTGGATATTCTGACACAGAACCATCCACATCATGAAAAACTGATGTTTTGTCACCATCCATATCCAGATCATTGAACCACGGGCCAGGTTCTCCAAAGAAGACTCTTGAGGTAATCTAAACAAAACAGCGGAACAAATTTATGTCTCCAGAAAGGAGTTCATCACTTAGAGTACAAGAAAAGGACACCCTTGGTCACTACAGTGGCTCAAATTACCCATTTTCTCACTTAAAGATGTGTTTGACTTGTCAGGCAAAGCAGACACACATTTCCCTGCTGACCATGGGGGAAAAGCTAAAATAACCCACAATTTCAGCCTCACCAGTGGGAAGGTTTGTTTTAAAATTCTGGAGGAAGGTTCAGGAGATGAGGTGACTTCACGAGAGCCACTTCACTCATTGTTTGCTAACACAGTTTCAAAGTTCCAAGCCACATGAAGTCATACCAATGTGGGAAACAGCCCTGGGAAATGGCTGCTCAGGCAACTTCTGAGTGATATTTTTATCCAGCATAAATAAATGTCATGTCACCAGCCTGCCTCGTGCAATGTGAGAGTGAGCAACCAACACTTTTAGGGGAATTTTGCCTTTCCCATCATATTTGGCACTGGTCAGCACTTTTCCTGACCTGTGAGCAAGCCTGCTAATTTTTTGAAAATTAGGCAACACAAATCATTTCAGCCCAACCACTTTATTTATTTATTTGTTTGTAATGTTTGGCAACTGGATTTAACAGCTGCTAAAGGTAAACCTCAGCAAAACAGTTAGCACGTATTTGTACAGGCAAATACAAAAATAACTCAAAAGAACAGGCCCCAGGACGGGTTCAGACCAGCACCCAGAGGTTCATACTGTAATTCAAAATTTGGCAAACCCCTTTTGGCTGGACTCTGCTCTCATTTATGTCTGTAGGACTGGAGTCTGGAATTACCCTGGTGTACAGGGCTGCAGAATTATCCTGCATCAGCTCAGTTTCACTGGCTGTTCCCCAAAATCAGTATTTTCTACTTCTAGGTCAGTCAGGCCTTTCAGAACAGACTTCCTTCTGTTGCTTTAATATTATACCACTGTTGAAAATAAAGGGGGGCTGATTCTTCCGTTTCTGAGTCGTACAGAAATGGAAATTATTTTCACTTCAATGCTGCTATTTTTTTTTAACCGATCCCTGCATCTGTTTTGCTGCAAACCTGACAGACAATTGGATCTTCTTGTTATTGCACCCGCCACATTTTGTCTTTCTTTTTGCTGTTAGACTTCTGGCAAAGACAATCAGCAGGATTTTCTCCTTTTTGCCCACACCCCCATTCCCAAGGCAGGGAGGGCTGTCTGTGAGGGTGACTCACGGGGACATCCTGGAAGTGGATGGCGGTGACGTTGTTGTTGGGGCAGCTCTGCCAGGCGTTGTTGAGGCGGAAGGCGAGAGCGCTCGTGTGCCGCCCGTCCAGCGCCGCGAACTTGCGGAAGGTGCAGTTCTGGACGTTGATGGGCCCGTCGTAGAACTGAATCCCTCGGATGGGAAAATCCCTAAAATACATTCAGAGGAGACAGAGAGGCTTGGTCACGGCACGTTAGGATCAGGAGATGTGTTCTAGACACGCACGGTCCCACAGCGCTTGTTTCGTGGCTGCTTTCATTTCTTGCAGGCCATAGGATGACTCCTAAGTTCCTGCTCTGGAAGAGAAGGGATTTCCCTTCTTTTCAGCTCTCTTATCCTCGCAAGTTCAGCTCAAGTTCTCTCGTGTTGAACAGATCATCTTTATTTAGTCTGTACTTCTCCAGGGAAGGAAGTAACAGCAATGCCAAAGGATTGACCTAAAGATGAATAAATTCGTGTTTGCCATCAGAAATGAGTTCTGCAGCAGTGAAACCTGAAACTCAGCAGAGCTGAGCAGACTCCTTGGGCTGAGTAACGGCAGGGCTAAAAGAAGTCCCACCACATCTTTCAAAGGGATTTGGAGAGAAGCATTGCAAATCAACTACAATAAAAAAATGTTTTTGAAAACAAGGAAACGTCCTACAATCTACAGAACTAAGAAGAGTTGATGGGGCAGATTAATTAATCTTTATCAGCCTTTTCTGATATCATCTGCAAGGTAAAGAGGACACCATTTTCACACCAATGAAATGAACAAGATGCTTAAGGTCTTTAAGAGGCTAAGATAAGACATTTCAAAGTCATGATAAATAAAGTTGATCCCTTAGAGAATTCCTGCCTGCTCCGGTGCATTTGTTCTGAGTTTCTGCATACAACATCCAAGATGAGACATGTCCACATATGTAAACATGTAAAGGATATTAGGAGAGTCATATCAGAATGGGTTTTTGTTATTGGTATAGTTTATAACAAGTCTCCAGCGTCACTGCTGACAGCAAAATTGAGGCCTGAAATATGGCAGAAAAGCATCAGTTGAGCTGTTTGGTCACTGTGGGGCTACTGTTAGGATAACTGTGTTTTTAGGAAGCAAAATCATTGCACTTGCAAACCAATCTGTAGGACTAAGGTCTAGGAGGAGGCCACACATGAAGTTCACTGGCCATTTCAAAACTGCTTAACAAAGGCATCAAAGTCCTTTGCAGGCAACAGTACCAGCAGCACTGAGCACACCCATGACCACAAGCAAGCCTAGGAAGGGGCTTCTATGAGCCTTCCTGGCAGCTGATGGAACTCAGCTCCTTGCTCAGCACTGCTGATCACACATACAGAGGTGCCCTGCTAGCACAGAGTATTCCTGCTGTCCTCTCAAATCCCCTTGCAAATGGGAGGAGCAAGGAAAGAGGAGCTTGATCTGTCTTGGCAGCCTGCAAGACAGCAGCAGCTGCACAGTGAGGACTCTGGGATTGGGAAACATGAAATTAAATCCTTTCTGTGTAATGGTTATTAAACTGAACAGCGCTGAGGAAACCACAGTGGGCTGGATTTGTGCTGGGAGAGGGAACCGTGAGTGCTTTGATGTGCTGAGCTGAACTTACGGGCCGATGGGCAGGGTCCTTCCCCGGTGATCCAGACCTCCAGGCCCCCAGATCTCATTGTCCAGGGTCTCAGTGCCCAGGTTCCCACTCTCACCAACAAACAGGCTGTTCTTGATCTCCTGCTTGGAGCCGTCGTCGTGAGGGAAGGTCCCACCACTGAGAAGAAAGGGCTGGAGGTGAAAGGGCTGCTCACACCCAGCCCAGCCCTGAGCCCCGGCTGCCACCCTGCCCTGCCACGCTTACCTCGCCAAGGTCAGCCCAATGCCATTGTCAGCAAACCTGCCAAGAGAAGAGAGATGCTTCAGAAGAGATTTGGGGTTGCTTTGGTTTGTCATGTCAAAATATAACATGCAAACTAGTGGAGGACAGCAGGGATTAATTACTGTACAGTGCTCAGGGGGAACTCGGGTTTTTCCAGGCTTGTTCCTATTCCAGTTTTAGGAGATCTCTTTTGGCACATCCTGCAGAACATGTAGGTCACATGAAGCAGCAGACACACACCTGATTGCTCCAGCTGGGGTTAAGATGGTGATTACTAATCACAGTTTACTTGCCTGATAAAGCTTTATCCCTTTCTCTAATGATCACACGCTTTTCTCTGGTAGATAAAAAAATCATGCTTATCTCCCACTCCAACCAGCTTTTATTATTGAATGGTGCTCTTTGCCTTACACACTGTGCTTCCCTGTCTTCATGTTTCACAAACTGCTTCCATAAAAGAGCTTTGCAAGGTGATAAAAAAAGAGCAGCTCAGCTTCTCCTTCCTCAACAGGATTACAGAGATCAGAGCTTCCTTATTAAAAATTAAAAAAAAAATAGAATATCTTTCCATTTTGCTGAAATTTCATGATAAAATAAAACACAGATGTTGGTCCTTGACTGCTGCTTGGAGAAATGCTACAATGAACTGATCGTTCGAGTCAGTCCTGATGGTGTCTTCACACCGGCATCACCTCCCACGTCTGTCACTGATCCTGGCAGTGGTTTGGGAGCAGATCCCCTCACTGTGCTGCTGTCTGTAGGTGGCAGCCCTTCCCACCCTATCGCCTCCTTGCTTCCCTGTGGCCACATTAACGCTGGCCCTGTTAACGGGATACATAAATTAAGTCCTAGCAATAGAAATGGAAATGGCTCTGGCTATAAAGACAATTACAGTTTGATGGCTGCTTCCTCCAATTCACAGACACTCAGAGATTTGCTGCTGGAAACTCATAAAGCACTTGGTGTTTTAGCACTCTCCACAGCTGCCTTTGCTCCATGAGCAATGCAAATGTCCCGGTGACCTGAGTGGGATCTGTGAGGACAACACTTGCTGGCGGTGGAGCGGGGTGGATTCTTGTGGGTCGTAAGAAACACAAACTGTATTGCTCAATATGACATTTCTGAGTGTTCTGCTACAGCCCCATTCTCACCAGGTCACTGCTGCCAGCCCATCCCACTGGTTGCTTTAAGAGGTTTGGGTCACTCAAAGGTAAGGCAGCTCTGGCTGGGAATTGGACACCAGATATCAGCGTGGCAGCCATTCCCACCAGGGTTATCACAATATCCCTCCTAAAGGGGCTTTTTCCTTTTTCTCCTCTACGCTAGGATTGATATCAGGAGCCTGGCTCAGGAACAGAAACTGCAGCAGATCATCTGTTTCCAAGTGCAAAACAAATATCAGCTCTGGCCAGGGCAGGAAATGGCCTTCAAAGAGCACAACATGCACTTGCCCAGACTCTCTCCCTTGCTGCTGTGATGCATAGTTTTATGTCTGCTTCATCAGTACCTGCTTATTCAGCATTACACTGAACCACATAAAACTGATCTGTGACCAGGCTGAGCCAGGAAAGGTGGTGCATTTCACTGTTTTCTTTTCAGAGCACCTCATTTTTCATATTAAAAAAATTCAGGTTTATTTTTAGTTATTTGCATCTGTGTGTCTGTGTATGTGTGTTGTGACGATTTATGAATGCTGGTCAGCATCACACAGAGAAACAACCTGAGGGATCCTCAGCTCAGACAAAGCAGGTTTTGTTTGTGTAAAATAATGCCTGTGGTGGCTTAACATTTCATCTTCATTTCAATCTTGGCCATATGAAAGGTGCAAAGCGATATAAATAGTCTGAACCACAGCTATGCTTGCCATAAACACCAGGCTGAACTCTGAGAGTTGAAATAAGGCAAAACTCACTGGCAGTTGTCCAGCCACACATCTCCACCTCGCAGCCAGGCCCCGTGATCCTGATTCTTGTAGGCAATAAAGCCCTCAATTATTGCAGGTTCCCTGGGCTTCAAAGGATCAGCATCCTTGTGTGGGCTGTACCTGCAACCAGAAGGAGAGAGGAAAGGTTGGCGAGGGAAGGTGCTGCCTGCATGGCCCTGCTAAACATCTGCTTTATGGTAACTCAGGAACAGCTTTGGGAGCACAGTCCATCCACGTAGCGTGTCTGCTCGAGCTGTGATGGCCAGGCCCAGCTGCCAAGGGAAGGAAGGTCCAGGCAAGGCAGTTGTAAAGACCTGCTCCAAGTTTCCTTTCACCTTTCCGGTATTGTATTGCTGATGTATTGCTGAAAGCATGGAAAGTTTATTATTGCTCCCAAAAGTTCCAGATATTTTTTTTAATCTCTTACTGCTATCCTTTAGCATGTTCCTGTTATTTAGATAAATATCCTTTTGTTTTCCCTTTTGAGCATTCTTATCTCCTAACTCTGGCTATATTATGGCCATGAGTACCACTGCCAAATTTTTCTTGCTGTGGAAAGGAATTTAAAAATCTTGGAGAGGGGCTGAGAGTATGTCCTTCACTACTCCCACTACACAGGACACACGTACAGACTTAGTGACCCTGAAGTTCTCAGTATGATGAAATATTGGCCTGATTTGGTGAAAAAAAGCAGACAGAAGCAGAAACTGCAGCAATGTGTGCCCTCAGCTGCTCCCTGACAGCCACTGCTTGGGCCACAGGATCTGAGCAAGGTGATGCTGAGCTTGGCTGTCATTTACCCTGTCCTGAGGCTCCTTTCTGCTCTTGGAGGAGCATCCTCCATCACACTACACAGCTTAGAAAACCTGACAGATGAATATCCAACTCAGTGCCAGCAATGGATGGTCCAGAGATTAAAATTCATTCCTCACCGTGGATAGTGAGGCCAAGCTGTCAAATTGCTAACAGATATTCAATAGCACTTTGCTTTGCTTAATAAGCCATCATATCAATCTAAAACTGAGCATCAGGTTGATAGGGTTCCAATAAATGAATATTGCTCTGGCAGCTTCATCACTGTGAATTTACTTTCAGAGACAGATTTAGTATCAGCTCTTGTGAATTCCCCAGGCATTGTTAAGTACAGATATTTTGAGATGGATTCCAATTTCATTCACATCCATGATAACTGGAGGAACACTACAGGGTCCAGAATTTGACTTGGACATTTAATGCTGTAACTGAATGCAGAATAATCTCTCCAACTCTGTCAGTGTCCAGCCTAACTCACAGTTTGCTCCAGCCAGCCCAACTTTAGTCATTTATTCAGTTCAGTCTTGACACGTGAAAGGTGGAAAATGGAATAAATAATCTGAGCTGCAGTTTATGCTGCTGGGTAATCCCCGAGCACAACCATGAGTGCATTATTAATTGTTTGGCTTCCAAGGGCCATTCCTGCCCTTGTATGGCAAAGGAGAAATTGCCTTTTCTAACCACTAACTGTGCCACTAACAGCCAGCAGGCAGTTCCCCAAGGCACGTGTTCAGCTGCATGGAAAAGCAGCATCAGGCTCCCTAGAGCAGGCTGCTCTTAAGTTATTTTCTTAGCAGCTTCTTTTACCATTGAATTAATCACTTCAATTAACTGAGCATTAAAATAATGTAAATAACATTCACTTTTGAACATCTTTTAGCATCAGCTGGTAGCCAGGGCTCTGGGGTGATGTGGATACCTGATAGCTGAGCTCCTGGCTGGGCTCTCCTGGGAAGGAAGATGGATCCCTGTAATGCTTGCCCAGTGCATGACTACAGTAGTCTGGGTAACTCATACCCCAGAGATGAGAAGGAGATAGAGTTGTCATTCTCCCCTGCTGAGCAGAGGCTTTCAGCAGGTTTTTTTTCCTTACATGGTTTCTTCTATCAAGAAATGCAGTTGTGGGGGAATGTAGGTTAGGGTGCAACTGGAGGCAACGGGTCTGTTAGGAAAGAAACTATGAAATTTGAGAGTATCTAAGTCCTTTTACATGTCTGGGGTAACTAAGAGCCAGACTCAAGCTCTAATGAGATACAAGGGTGCAAGTGCAGCCCTTTCATCAGCCTCCTCTGGGGCCAGCTCTGGGGAAAGAGCTGGGTTCTCAGAAGCCACCAGACCACAGTAGGTCTGCTGATATAATACAGTCTATAGAGAGGTTTCCATTATTTCTAAATTACTCCATTACACCACAGAGAGGCTGTGCACAGCAGCAGAGATGAAGGATCACTCTGTGTATTTAATTGGGATTGTTACTGCAGTGTCAGATTTGGAACTAGACTGAAATCTGAAATCAAAGCATGAGCTCCATGACATAAGAACTCCCTGCTCAAGCAGGTTCTAAAAGAATGAACAAAATCAATAGCATTCCCAAGAAATACTCAAATTTCTTATTCCTAAGAAACTCTTGCAGCAAGTTCTGCCCAGAGGGACTTTTGACCAGGCAGTGAATTTTCTTTCTTATCTAAAAAATTCAAAAGTCAATGGAACACCCTACAGCAGATGTAATATCCATGCCAGCTCAGCTCAGAGCTAAAGAACAAGGATGAAACCAGAAGGGTGGGGGGTCTTGAGAGTCCCTTATAAAGGAGAATGGAGAGATGAAGTCAGAAATGGGAAGATGTATCTAAGTGAAGACCTTTCCTCAAAAAGATCCACCCCAAAGGCATTGTAGCAATTCTTGTGAGCTTCCCTGGGGCAATTTCATAGCTTTCAGTTACTGTTTTAGAGAAGTCTTTTCCAAATCAAACTATGCAAAACACTTTACCTCCCAGAAATCAGTGTCAGGATGGGTCTTTTGTCCTTGGCAGAGGCTGGGGTGGTTTTAACGCCATTATCGATGATCATTCCAGCCTAAAGTAAAACAGAAATGCAATTATCACAGTATATTTATAAATTTTACAGCTCCTTCCATCTCCAGCCTCCACCTCCAATTGTTCTAAGCCAAAATCACCCACATGATGCTAAAAACAGCTTCTGTTACTAGTGTGTGAAACAGAGGGCTGCCAGGACCATCCAGACTTGCATATAGCCCCCAAAATTGCTGCAAATTTCCAAAGCTGCACTTTTCTCATAATTGCATGTATTCCCATACACCTAAACCTTCTGCTTCAGTCTAAAGCCCTCAGCACCACACAGCCCCACAGCACGGCACGCTAAGGAATGCCAAGCAGAGGCGGCGATTAGACACAGCGGCCGTGTTTATCCCTCTAGAAGCTGTTCAGGTAATTGCCAGCATTGGCAGCTGAGGTGTTTAATTCAGCAGCCAGCAGATGCTCCTGGAGGCAATATTTCAGGAGCACAGAGGCAGGGAAGCAGCCTGAGCAGAGGGGAGAGCCGCTCTGGATGCCCAAGCGCCGAGCGGAGCAGGTGCCGGCTGGCTCCCAGCGCTCCCGCCTTATCTGAGACACAAACAAGCGTGCAGAGCTCCGAGGGAAACACAAGGCACAGGCACTAATAGATTGCAGGCCCGGGGAGCTGGAGGGAGGGATGGGTTTGTTCCAAGGGCAGCGTTCCCGTTCCCGTTGCGTGCAGACTCACTCGGTAGTTGGAGTGCGCGCGGTTGTTGGAGAATTTCCCCATCGGCATGTGCTCGGAGTAGCCAGGGGAGTACATGCCTGCCGAGGGGCCTGTGGGCACGTGGTGCAGGACAAACCAAAATCCTGTTTCCTGAGAGAGAAAAGGGACATCTGAGGCTTTGCTGGTCTGCACTAGCCCCAGGAGAGCTCAGCAAAGACATACGCCAGGAGATTTCAGGACAAATCACAGCCATTGACCCGTGTAACGCTCTGCAGCAAAGAGTAACACACATGAACATTGATATTCACCCTTCTGATCTTCAGGGTGCCTCAGGTTAAGTTTTGGCATCAATACTGAAGCATAAGTGAGACTTTCCAAACTTAAAAATCAAGTAATTTTGATTTAGTTGCCTAAAAATTTATCATGGAGTCCTAATATAGGTACCCAAGATTTGAAAGCTTTGGAAAGACCACATCTCTCTGTTTTAGGCTTGGTTTTCTTGTTTTTATGTCTTTTCAGAACAACAACAATTTTTGTGACCAAAAATGCCTGTGGAATTAGCATTAGGACTGACTGAAATTTCAGAGCACCATTACTGTACTGCAATCAACAATATTACTGCCAAAGGCTTCTCTGTGACTCCACAGTGACATTTATTTAATTTATTCAGGCTGCACACTGTGAAATTTTGTTAAATCCAGCTCTAGAAACAGCAAGTGACAAGAAGTGTGGAGGAAAAGTAAAACCATTATTTTTATTGGTGGCACCAGACACATTAATGTGTGTCTCAATCGAGCAGCTTCAAAAATGTCTGCGTCACAAAAGCAGGTTTTATTCCAGTGAGAGCCTCCCTCAGCCTTGCAGGGCTGTCACTGGCCTGAGCTGTTACCAAATAAGAAACTTGTGCACTCACTTCAGATCCAGCAGCTGCACAGTTTATAAGGTTGTTGTGTGGGTTGGCTATCCAGAAGGTGGATACAGCACTGCAGGTCAGAAAAACAAAGAATAACACAAAAATTACACTTTGAGCACACACCAGAGTCACCCATAAACTCCCCCAGTGCAGACAGGGCTGATACCTCCCCAGATAAGGGGTCCTGCTCAGGGGCAAGAGGAATGTGTTTTTTCTTTCTCTTCTCATACCTTGTGTCCTCTGTGGTTTGACAGAGAACATGGCCTTATCTTTTAAAACACCACGTATTAAATGAGGAATTTCAACTGCACTTCCAAGCCTGCTATGAAGCTGTCAGATGTCAATCATGCTTTATGATAAGGTAAATATGTTGTTGCACAAGTCACAGAAAAGGACTTTGCTCCCACATAAGCCCTTGGGTTCATTAGAGACTCGTTTAATCAAGGAACCCAATGAATTGCCTACTAAGGGCTTCCCAAGTGTACCCCTGTGTCTGCCTGTTCCAAGAGCTTCTGTGATTGATTAACTTTATTTGCTCCCACCCTCCTGCACATTTCTTTTGGGACAAAAGCATTCTATTTGTCTAATGCACATAAAAGACTCTTAGTTGAAAGATTCCCATCAAGGAGAACAGAACAGAACAATCCATCCATTCTGTCCATGCTGTGACATACAGAATTTGTTAACCAAAAGGCATGGGAAACATCCAGCACTCACATTCAGCAGACTGGCCCCTAAATTTGCTGGGTGAGATTTGCCCTTCTGCAGGATATGATGCTGTGGAACCCTTATGTCTATTTTAATCTTGCCATGAGGGACTTCACAGGGGCTTTAGGCCAACTGATTTTGCTGATGCATTTCCGTTTGTCTGACTTTATCATGAAAACAGCAAAATTTTTCTATTTTGGGCGAGGGATTGGCCTAGAAATAAACAAATTTGGATTATTTATAGACCATCTCCTGCTGTGTAGGCAAGGGCAAGGACAGTGTATTTCCACAGTGACCTGTCTTTCAGCCTAATCCCATTCTTCAGAGCCACACGGACTGGGCAGGTTATGATGTCATTTGGCACAATCCTGTTATTTGAATTCCTAGCAGCAGCTCCCTGCCTGCCTCTCCCAAGCTGATGGAGCCACAGCTGGTGCTCTTCCCCTGTCCCTGCACTGGGATTAGTGTTGGTGTATTCGTGCACTTCCAGGCTGGATGAGCCCAGTGCAGAACAAGCTGAGCTGTTTTTCTGACCAGATCTTGGATTCTTTTATAAAGGAAGACAGGGCAGATCAAAGTCCCATAACACTTTGCCATTAGAAAGTGCTCATTCATGCAACAGTCTTCAAAATGACACACAAAATATGTCTCTATGACTATTAAACAAATTATCAGTGGAAAATGAGCACATTGACTAATTAACCCTTATTTTAAGAGCAGAGACATTAGGTGTATTTTATAAACAAACACAGATGTGAAAAAGAGCATTGCATGAATTCCTCTCTCCCTTGCCAAACTAAAAAGTTAAAAATATCTTTGTTTGAACAAAATCTCAATTTGTTCTGAGGACAAAATGGACGATAATGAAATCTTTTCAAAATCAGCTGCCATTTGAGATAAGCACAAATGTCAGAACATGGCCCATTCTGAACTCAGCAACTTTCTGCTGAGCCATCAGGTTCAAGACTCCACAAAGCACAAGGCAGGGCTGCGCACTTTGAAAGAAAGATTTACAGTATTTTAGGTGGGAACCATCTCAATGGACTTTATGCAAAAAGTTAAAAGTACACCCTAGGTCTGTTGGCATCTGAATAGAATAAAGACCCCAAGGAAACTGCTGTCCCAAATTTGAGGCAAACAGACCCCTACAGGTGTCTACACAGAATGCTGCCTGTTATGGTTACGTGAGGAGAGAGGAGAGAGGAGAGAGGAGAGAGGAGAGAGNAGAAGAGAAGAGAAGAGAAGAGAAGAGAAGAGAAGAGAAGAGAAGAGAAGAGAAGAGAAGAGAAGAGAAGAGAAGAGAAGAGAAGAGAAGAGAAGAGAAGAGAAGAGAAGAGAAGAGAAGAGAAGAGAAGAGAAGAGAAGAGAAGAGAAGAGAAGAGAAGAGAAGAGAAGAGAAGAGAAGAGAAGAGAAGAGAAGAGAAGAGAAGAGAAGAGAAGAGAAGAGAAGAGAAGAGAAGAGAAGAGAAGAGAAGAGAAGAGAAGAGAAGAGAAGAGAAGAGAAGAGAAGAGAAGAGAAGAGAAGAGAAGAGAAGAGAAGAGAAGAGAAGAGAAGAGAAGAGAAGAGAAGAGAAGAGAAGAGAAGAGAAGAGAAGAGAAGAGAAGAGAAGAGAAGAGAAGAGAAGAGAAGAGAAGAGAAGAGAAGAGAAGAGAAGAGAAGAGAAGAGAAGAGAAGAGAAGAGAAGAGAAGAGAAGAGAAGAGAAGAGAAGAGAAGAGAAGAGAAGAGAAGAGAAGAGAAGAGAAGAGAAGAGAAGAGAAGAGAAGAGAAGAGAAGAGAAGAGAGAAGAGAAGGCTTCCACTCACCTACAGTCCTGCCTGGGCTTAGGGATGTACCCTGGGTAAGCTCCCTCTGTGATCAGCTTGCACATCCTGCTGTCGCGGTCGGAGGGGAGCAGAGTGCTGGGCTTCACCAGCAGCCCAAGGCAGTGCTCAAACGTGTTGCGCTCCTCTGGTCCATCCTCCGTAAAAAAACAATGGCCCAGAGCATCATAACCCACCACGTCCTTCACCTGCATGTACAAAACAAAGGTCAGGGTTAGGGTTTTATGCTTCAGCCACTGCACAATTAGAACAAACTTTAGTGTGATGGCACATAGGAGCCTCAGTTCCCTTTTGAACTCAGGATCTATAACCAAAACCAAAAGCAAGATTCCTCTCGGCCCTTAAGAGCTTATAGTCAAAGCAATAACTGTAACACTTAATTAGAATTTGTCATCACCTAGGAAATGCTCATTCCATTCTTTTGTTTGCCTGAGAAATCAGAGACTGTCTTAGCATGAGGCTGGAAAAAACACAGGGTGGGGGATGAGGAGAGGAATTAGATGTTCAAATCACATCTGGGCTCATTCATCTTCATGTGGAGTTACATGAGCAGCTACATAAAATGCAACTCAAAAATGCAGCTGAGATTAAAAAATATTTTTCCAGGCTATCAGAGAGGCAGAAATTTGTTTTCCAGACAGGCTGGCTTGTTTTAGGCTTAACCTGATCTTTTTCTTCAAGTTGTTGACAGAAGCTTTGCTTGACCCTGAGACAAATCAGCTGGTGTTAATCAATGCTGCTCTGGTTTTGGTTTGGATGTTGGGCACATCGGGACACCGAAGGTTGGACAGAACTCCCCTCACACCACTGGAAGATCTGAGAGCAGGAATGGGAGTTTGAAGCCTAAGGATGGGATAAAATGGGAAGCAACAGCCCTTGGACACACAGCAAGTGTGTCCAGCAAGTCAGTTGTCAGTGGATATATCTGGGATACAGAAAATTAATTTCAGGTCTCCATTGACCAGGGGAAGGTCTGGATCTCCTGGGCTCTTTCCTTGCTGTTCCCATCAGCCACCACTCATCAATCACCTTGGACTCAGGAAACCTCCCTAGCAAAGTGTTCCTCTAAATGCTTCTGATGAAACAGTAATTGTCAGGAGACAAGGGACAGTATCAACCTGGACAGAAGGCCTGTTCATCGTGGTGTCACTGAGAGACCAAGTGCATGGGCATTCAAGTGCTTGAATTGCTTTTGTAAACAGGCTTGAGACTTCTTTGTCACCTTCACGCCTCATTCCTGAGGCAAGGAGCACCAATTTCAATAAAATCCCAGTATTAGTGTTGAAATGATTACAAATATGTTTTTACATGAGAACAAACACTTTGCTTGCCAAATCTATTACTGGCTTAAAACCACACAGACTTCTGTTATGCAGCATCCATGCTCCAGTGTAAATACTCAAATCTCTGAGCACAAGTCATCACAGTAAATTAAACACTGCTAAAATGACCTGCAAAATGGTCCATTCCATTAAGCTACCTCACTGAAATTCACTGCTAGCTTCCCATGTCTAATAAAATGATAGATTTTGCAAGGTTTAGCCTTCTTTACTTAGGTGCAAAACATATGTACTAAACAGTACCCCCACAGAAGAATGAACTATCCCAGCCTTGTTATGATAAAGGTTTACAGGACAGAATATTTCAAGAGAGTGAGCAACATTCAGAAGAAGGTTTCCAACATGTAGAGGAAGTCTTTTAACCACAGAGATGTCAGAATTCCACAGAAACTGCCACCAAATCCTATCAGCTTTCTCACACAGGACAGTAATACCAAAAAGACACATAAGCAATGGTGTTGGGACATTTTGATGATGGAAGCAGCTTCCCTAGAGAAATGTTTGCCACTTCAGCCATTTATCTTCCCAGCTGGCACAACACTGCACCAGGACAGGGACATGGAAACCTGCAGTGCCCAGCAGGGGAGTGCTGTCCCAGGGGATCACATCTCTCAGGGCAGTGAGAGAGAACAGGAGCAGGGGGAGACAGGGCTGTGCACTGGCAGAGAGGCTCAGAGCCAGCAATGCCTGTTTTTCTCCTAACTCACCCTGAAAGTCCATAGAACAAGAGGGAGTTACCAGTCAGGAATCTGATCCCTTAGACATTTGTCACCTTCTCTTTGATTAATTATTTCCCCATAAGCCATCTTTCAGTCACCTCTGACTTGTTGCATGCACCAGCCCACTGCTGAAATGTCTGCATAGCAAATGAGATGCTTGTTCCAAAATCACCCTTCTAATGTATTTAATTTTTTCTTTGATTAAAACCTTGCTAATGGTCCATAATCTTACATTAACCATGAGCAATTTGGAGCCAGATAATGCCCTTCCTGGCAAAACAATTGCTGTGAAGCATAGCTGGATTAGCAAAAGCAGTTACCACTGAAGCTATTAGATAGCACAACCTCTTATTCCATGAAGTACAGGTCTCCCCTGCATCCTGCCAGACTTTACTGACTCCCATTTAATTTCCTTCCCCAGTGACTGCTTGCACACTGGGATCCAATGGAGAGAGTGGGAATCAGAGCAAAATCCCATCCCTGGGATTGCAGGGGTGTAACTAGGTGGTTTTTTGGCCAATATTCTGCTGAAAACATTGGGTAACTATTGCATTTAAAACAATAATTATGGTGAGAAACTCATTTCTACAGATTTGTTTCCAGAAGGACCCTCTGTACCTCTCAGCTAATATGAATTTACATGCAAGTGCAGAATAACCCATCAATGAGGTGAGCTAATGTTGAGACAGCTACTTCTAACAGACTGTGCAGACCACAGAAAAATACCTGTCATCAGAAATAACTGGATACTCTTTTCTCCTAGACTTTTCAGAATCTGTGAGTATCTCTGAAGTGACATGAGAAAAGTGACAGCAAAGCAAGCAGGAGAGCCTGGATGTAAATTACCTGCCTGCTTTAATGACAGTAAAAAACAACTGATGCCCCTCTCCCATTTATTAAAACATTTGCACAGGCCCTCTACAACACTCGTGCAAGAAGCAGCTCTGAAATCAACAGCTTCCTCTTAAGGACATCATTCCATGCTGTGCTATGCTGAGGTTTAATAATCCAGCTAGAATTTTATGGCTATTTCCAAAGTGTGGCTTGTGCACATCATTGAGGCAAATTTTCCCTCAGCAAAGTACACTTTGGATCTACCTGATCTCAGAGGGAATGGATGTTACCTGGGGAAAGACAGAGCTCATCTCTGTTTGCATGAATGGTGTTCTGGCATGTAGAAACAGCTGGTGCTGCCCAAGTAAAAAGACAATAGGCAACTGGGAAATGTATATAATATCTACTGTAGTCATCAGAGACCCATGTGGGTGTCTTTGGATACATCTGTGGGAGAGGGAAGAGGAAAGGAAGGAAATCAGAGTCAGAAAGCAGATGAGGAGATTGTGGTGGGATCACCTGATGAATCAAGGCTTGGAGCTGCTGACTGCAGATGTGTATCAGAGCCATGAAACAGCACCTAAGTGATGCAACATTTGGAGCACATCTTCTGTGATGCAGCTGAACAAAATTGATCAGATTGCTTTAGTTCACTGGGGCTTTCTTTTCATCCATCAGCAATAATGATGAGGTTAAAAAAAACCAAAACAAGTACAGGTAGAGCTTCATATTCACACATTTTGATAAACTAAAATCAAGAGGGATTATATTGACTAAATCATCTCCTAAATTACAAGATTTCTCTTGGGTGCCTTGTCACGGAGGCAAAGTATGATCATTTAGGGAATTGTGGTTGTTCAATAACAGCAAGAGAATCAAGTCACTTTCATCAGCTACATCAGTCTGTCTAAATTTCACTTTGCCACCTCAGCTGGAGAAGCTTGAGCACATGGATTCCTACACCACAGATCCCCCATGGCACAGTTTTTGTCCAGAGAAAGCACAAGAGACAAAACTACTTCCAAACTCTCTGCATGAACCCATCCATCTGACTGATAAGAAAAATGCCAGGCTCTGGGTATTTGGTTTGGCAACAGGGAATGAAGGGAATGATTCATTCAATAATGAATCTTCCATTAGATCCAGAAGCAGCTGCAGCTTGTCAGCAGCTGTGCAGCCTCTGTGCAGCCAGGGGATGTGCTGGTGGTGCCACTGGTGAGAGCCCATCACAGTGTGACAAATGGAACCTGCAATGCTGCCCTGCCACTCTGCACATGAATTGTGTACTAAGCCCCTCTACTGGCAGCTTCAGATTGGGCAAATGCCACATGGCCCTGAATGACTGATATCATTTATACAGTAAAATGTCCCTTTATTTCAGAAGCCTGTTCATTTGGTAGGTTTTCAAGATCATGTTATAAACTTAGAAGGACAGAGGTCAAACCCAAAACCTCAGATTCATAAACAGCAGATAAAAGCTGGTCTACTTCTGGAACTGCAATTTAAGTGCCCTTTGTTCAACTTCTGCATTTTAATTATGCCTGGGACTCTCCCAACACTGGCACTTCTAGAGGTATGAACTCCTAATGCACAGTGACCATCCAGGTTACAGCTGCCAATTATGTTTCCTCTTAACATTCTGTTTTATATAGCAGCAGGGCTCTTGACAGTACAAATTCTCCTCTTCAGGGCTCAGATATACTTTTTTCTTTTGGAATACACTGCCATTTAATTGAATGGGTGAGAGTCCTTTGCCTAGAGAAATCCTGCACCTTTAAGATTTGCTTCTTGAAGATCATCCAGTCCCCCTGGACTCTTCTGCCCTTCAGGACCTGCCTCTAAGGGACTCTGTCAACCAAACAGGCCAAACTCTGCCCTCTGGAAATCCAGGGCAGCTGTTCTGCTGACCCCCCACTTACTTCTCCAAGAATAGAAAACTGCATAATTTTGTGATCACTATGCCCAAGACAGCCTCTAACCATCACACCAACCACTCTTCACAAACAACAGGTCCAGCATCCTTACCCCAAAAACAAAGGCACCCCTAGATGTGGGGAGGATCTGAACATGCTCTTGACATCTCTGGTGTGCTGTAACTTGTCTGGCATCCATCAGTCATTCTAGAGATTTATCCTAAAGGATTTCTTGTTATAGAATGCAGCTCTAGCAAATCACAGCTCTGTGTGTGCTTAATGTTATGACTGGCATTGCAAGCCCAAACCTTTATTACAGGAAAGATGAGGCACACTTAAAGCTTCTGATTATCCTCTTTAAATAGCAAACTCCGTGTCTACAGAAAGATCCAACCCCTCATTAGGGATGGGCTGGTCTGCAGACACTGCAGTACCCAAACAAATGCTCTGCCCACTCTGAGTCACACACAGCCCCCAGTGCCACACTGGCAGGTTGAGATACTCCTTGTACATCCAGGGTGGGAAGAGTCAGGCATTGGCTTTAACAATAAACCACATCATTCTGCAATAATTCAGCTGTATTCATGCTATGAGGAAGTTTTTTTGCTGCTGTCTTCATCTCTAAGGCAGACACTGGAAGTTCTTACCAGTAAACCATTGGATCCATGGACTGTGACACAGCGGGAGAAGGTGTTGTGGATGGAGGTGTCCTTCACATACGTTGGAGGGTTGTAGCCTCCTTTCTCATCCACATCTCCTGCCATATGGAAATGAATTGGGTAATGCCCCATTGTCTGCTGGCCCATGTATTTCAGTTCCAGACCTTCAATGTGGGTAGCCTTAAAATCAAGACCAATCTGGAGGACAAAAGAACAGCAGTCAAGAAACACAAAAGTCTGTTGAGGGCAAGGAGAGGCATAGAAAGGGTTGCACTGTATCTGCTGAAGGATTTACTGTGGGGAGTGTGTGGCTGCAGGGTGAGGGAGAGAGGGGCATGGTGGCTGAGGAGACCAGAGCTGCTCTTTGGTTTCCCTGCTGCTGCCACAGACACATTTAACTTAATTGTAGAAGGAAAGCAATTTATATTTGTCATTTCCCATGGCTTTCAGCCAGCTGGGTTCAAATCGAACTTCCTGGGCTAAGCACCACCAAAATCTAGGGAAAACTGGGATTGGGATGTGGAGACTTTATCTCAGGTGTATTGATCACCAGCCTCACTGGCTGAGCAATGTTTGCAGGGGCATGACATGCACTTCAAAGCCAAAGGACAGGCAGCAGCCAGAGGCTGGATCAGCTGTACTGTGGGGAGAGCTTGTTTGCTCAATGGCCGATGAGGAATTTTTCCCTTCCTGCATCTTGGCTTCCTTGCTATGTGAAGGCGTGGCTGGAAGGAGGAATGGACAAGCAAAGGGCTCCAGCCTTACCTTGATGTGTCCCCCAAAGGTGTCGAAATCAAAGAAGGAGCACAACTTGCTGCTGTACTCGTAGCACTGCTGCTCCATCTCGCCCATCACACCGACGTTGCGGCTCAGCAGCCCCACTTCCGCGCGCATGTCCACGCCGTCCACCACCTCGCCCATGTGCAGGTATGTGGCTTTCCCTAAAGGAACCAGATCCAGTTTCAGGGTCACTCTGCCAATGCTACTGGCTTCCCATGGGCTTCCTGTGGTGGGGTTGGTGTGCTAATGAAAGGAGCAACCGAGTCAGCACAAAGTGTTGGCTGACTCCTCAAAGGAGGGAAGGCTGGAGCACAGGTGACACCCAAGGTCTTGGTGAGATACTTGCAGTGGAGGAAGTGGGATTTTTGCTCTTAGGTTGCTTCATTTATCCAGGGAGTTAAACCAACAATCTGTTAGACAAAACACACTTCCTACCTTGAAAAGGAATTGCATACTTTGGGTTACAAGCAGCTGTGTATAAACATCCAATGCAAAAAAACCCTGATGATGCAGCTACTGAAAAGTCTAAATCACCAAGGTTAGCACGGCATTTCCCATAGTAATACACAGGGAGCTGCTCAGACCCCACAGCACTACTCTTGGGCAAACATCAGTCAGATCCTGCTATCACCATGGCTGTTGATGCAAGCAAGGAGCAAAGTGGGCAGAAAACCTTGTAGGAATTGTGGCTTGGGACAATCACAGCCCCTCACCAAGTTTGTGGGCTGTAAAACCCCCAACTCCCTGGCCTCCCATTTAGATCTACCCTCTCCATTTTATATCTACCCTCACACCTCCAACTTGCTCCCAAGGCTTCCTCCTGTCCTGGTGTAGTTGTCAAGGGGATCATCCATCTACCCCACACCACACCTCTCTTTGCCAAGCCAAATTCTCATAACATCTTCCACACACCCCGTCCTCCATGAAGGGGTTAAAAGCACAGAAAACTATCCCTGATCAGGAAGGGGGGAAGTCCAGGCAGTGGGGATGTCTAGAAAGCAAAGTATCTCTTTGTTGTAATTTCATTCAAACATATTCCTACTACCGCCTTCCTTCCGCAGGCTTTTGCAGAGAAAAGTCAGTTGGGAAAAGGTTCATCTTACTGACTCCATTCTGTATTATTCCAGTAAAAATAAGTAATAAGCTCTTTAAGTAAACACTGAACTTTTAGGAATGCTACACTTGCATGTATTTAATTTCCATGGAATTGTTCAAGTCCTTAATTAGAAACAAATGGAAGCCTGAAGCCTGGCTATCATGGCAAAGCACTTTATGCTTAAGCAGAAGTGCCAAGTCAAGGGGAGGATTTTGAACAGTGAAACAATATTATTTTTAACCAAAACATGATGCTATGAGTGTATAAAAAAGATAAGCAAACAGCATTCACTCCCTCCTCCCCTGAAGCTGGAAGCAGTGTAGTTTGATGGCAATACTGGGAGTTGGGAAGGGTGAGTGCTCTGCCCTGCTCTGAGACTGCTGAATTGTGGGACAGGGTTCACACCACAACATGTGCCTTCTGCCTTCAAAATCATCTGATCTTCTGAAAAACACTCTCTGTTAACTAGAGGAGTGGTGATGGCCCAAGAGCTCCATGCCCTTCTCAGAAATTAAGGGCTGCAAGGGACCCTGGATTTGCACCTCACCCATTTTTGCAATCATCTCCCTAGAAAGTCCTGGACTTATCCACGGCCATGTTGCTGCCCTGCAGCCAGTGCAGGGCACTCATCAGGTGTGTGGCCAGAACCAGACTCAACCCATTCAAAAAACAGCAGCTTTGCTTCCTTTATTCATGTACATGAAAAAAGCCACTGCAGTGAATACCCTCCACATGAGGATACTCCATGCAGGAGCCTTGAGTGAGTCTGTAAAGGAGCACAGTTTCTCCTTATGGCACCTTTTTTAAGCTGTTATTTTTCAGTTTTCCCCAGAGCTGATCTCGCCTTGATTTACTGAAATGCAGGAAGGATTTTAGATAATCATAAGAACATACTATTTGAAGCCACATCTCCAGGATTTGTGGCAATGAAATTAGATAGGCAGTTTTGTTATTCCTGTGCTGAGCTCTAGAATAATAAATGTCATGCTTGCATGTATTTAATTTAATTTAACACCAGTCCAGACATGCAAAACAGGGTAAGCACTGACAGGAATGTTAAATACGGACTAACCAGTTTCTAAATATAACTTCTTGGGTGCATGTTTTTCACTCCATGCTTTTGCTGATTTGACATGTTTGGAGATAAAAGGAGAGACGGAAAGCAATCCCCTTCCAAAGTAAAAGCGGATTTTGAATAATAGCTCCTTTAATAGAGTTTTGAAAAACAAACCACTTCTCAAGGCAGACAGAAATTCAAGCTCCCTGCAGCAACGGGGCTGAAAGAAGCTTGTGGGAGACAGAGGCTGGCATGGGAGCCCTTGTGTGCTGTAAATGACTGCTGGGAACCAGCACTACAACATCGGGCACTTCCCATGGGACCAGGAGCACTGAGGGGCATTTACAGACACGTGGCACTGCCAGGGAGCTGCCTGGGGCATGTTTGGTGGTGAGCAGGGAAAAAAACCCACAAAAGAGTCTGTTCTGTGGTGAGTTCAGTGAGTTCACACGAGGATGGCAGCGTCTCACTCTGCAGAGCTACAAGTTTGAAGTTTGGCTGCTGCTCACAGCTGGCTCATGAAGCTCTCCCAGAGAGCAGCCAGGATATCTGAGACCCTGAGCACTGACCATGGGCAAACCCCAGCCAGGGGTTTGCAAATGGGCACTGAGGTGGTTTGATACTAAAAAGGCAACCCTGTGCTTTGAAAGTGGGAGGAATGTGTTGCTGCTTCAGCATCAAAGCCAGCGCTGTGATTTCCCAACCACTAACAAGCCCTGAGGCCACTGATTCACCCTGTCCTCCTTTGGGTGAGGGTTTGCTGCATCCCTCGTGGCTAGAGACTGCCCTGCCAGCCTTGTGCCATATTGTAATCTAAACCAAACCCAGCCCTGCAGTGACACGGGTCACATCTCCCCACCACAGACCCATGTGATGGACTAGGAAAAGCTCCCTGGCTTTGCTGCTGCATGTGTCACAGCAGTGCCTCCAGTTAGCACAATGCAAATTTACAGGGAAAACTTCCTTAATATGTGGGCTTGCCTGGTGGAAGTCTTGATTCAGCAAAATACGAGCACATTTCCATGCTTATTACTCAAGGCAGTGGCTATTGAAGGCAGTTGTTGGTAAGGACAAGGTAATTATTAAAAGGAAATATACATTAAAATGAACACAGATGATCCACTCATCAAGGGCATGCTTATGTCAACAAAGCAATTCAAAGCAAATGGTACAAAGGAAAACCTGCCACATGAGAACCCAGCCATAAAACCTGGGTCTTTGGTTTATCAAACCTGGGAAGGGTGGGATTTTAAAACTATTTCAACTGCTGCAAGTGGAAGAGTGCTCAGATCTGGTGAGTTAGATCTCCCAGAAAACCCTCCCAGGTACACTCATGCATTCCTAAATCCCTTGGCTCTAAATGGCCCAAACTGCTAAATCTCCCTTTGAGAAGTGAAACCAGCACTTGAAGGTCTGGATTTGGTGAAGATAAAGTAAAGCTGAGATTCTCCTGGAATATTTTTTTTCTCTGAAGTGTTTTTTCTTCTCATTTGGCCTCTCTAGGGATAAGACCCAGTACCTCCTGGTCTTTTGATGTTTCCTGATCAAGTTTTTAAGGGAAATGCTAAACACAATTTGTCTGCTCAACCCACATGATCCAGTGACAGTGAATCCTTCATGGCATCTTTAAAGTCAGTTCAACTCATTGCAGATGCCAGCCCAGATCTGACAGATTTATCCTTTTTGCCAGACACTTGTCATCACTGGTGGTAATGTCCCTATTGCTTATATTTAATAACAAACAAATGTTCACACTGGCATCTTTCAAATCCTCATTATTCTGAATTATCTTTGCTGTTGCATCCCTAAGCCACAGGCCTTAACTCAGCATGGTTTGGGTGAGCTGGCTGGCTCCTTGAGTCACACAGCACAACCTGATGTCTTAATCAACAAATATTCCTCCAATTCATAACTTTTACATGGAAAATTAGGTTTTCAGCAAATAGACATACAGCAATCAGGCACAAACTCTACCCTCATGAACTTCTATGTAAACCTGAATGAGATTCTGTCAGCTCAGCTCCCAGGCAATGCCCAAAGGTAGAAAGAGCTCTGAAAGACTGTTAGAAATGACCATTTCACAAGATTTTCTGCCCTGCCCTCAAGCACCAGGGTTGCCTTAGAAAAGAGCTTTGGGCAAGTTCCAGCCAAAATGATGCCAACCTCTAAACAGAACACCCTAAATCTCTAAAAAGATCTGAATTTTGATAGTGGAGTAAGTGCTCCCATCCTTACAGAACCAGATGAATGCTGACACAGGCTGTGAATTTGTGAGACAACTACGTATTTATACTTTCAATTCAAAGTTCTCTGCATGAACAAGATCACAGTAAACTCCTTATCTCTCTAATATTTGCAACCCAATAAGCAGGATTTAAGAGATGTGTGCTTGAATTCATAGGTTCACCAGTATGTGGGATAATTGGAGTAATTATGCCAGGCAGGAATAGTTTTTTCATCCTTTATCAAGAGCATATAGGAGCACAAAAGAGCACTTCATCATTTCTGTTCCGTGGTGAAACTTATCAGCATTTGTAGAAACTTCATACAGAGCAACCAAGATGAAGATAAGACTTGTTTCCCAGAGAAACTAGACAAAATACTTGATTTTTCCTGCTATCCAGTTCTATCATAACAACACAACCCTTCCTTCCTTCCTCCCTCCCTCCTCCCTCCCTTTGCCCTGCTCTGTTGTCCCTCCCCAAACCTTGTGAAGTTGGGAGATCAAACAGTTTTAATCTGTTCCCACAGTGAAAATAATCTAGGCACAAAAATGACAAGTGAAAAAAAGAGTTAAACAAAGCAAGCAAGTGGAGGGAAAAGTTCCATTTAAGTGAGTGACCATTTCACTGGGAGCAGGACCTGCAGATCTGGGTTCTCATGGGAGCCACAGTTTTTATGTCAGGGCAGTTACTCCAATAACAAAGTGCAAAGATCAGAGCCTGTGTGCCCTCCCTCACTTTCTACACTGAGATTTGCAGATGCCCATAGTTAAATAACTAAATCCTCCTAGAACTTGATGGCAATTGAGTATTAACTCCCTTAAGTTCTTTTGAAAAGCTCTAATCAATCCATTTCTAGCCAGTAAAGAAAGTATGAGTTTCATCAGGAAGTATCAAATATAAATAGGACATGAGCTAACTAATGAGTTTGACTTATTTGGCACAATATGCTAAACCATGTCTATTAAAATACTATTAAACTATGAGAACATAAATTATATTAAACCTTGGTATGCCAAACTGGCAGTCCAGAAAGCAGAGCTTTTCTGCCTTTTTTATAACAAAGTAAGTACTCTTAAGTAGTTCAGATCTGACATTTAGGTTTCATTTTAAAAATAAATAGAAAGGGAAAAAAATAAAGATTAAAAGGGAAATAAATCATCATGGGTAGGAATGGTTTTATCATTTGTCTTTCAAAGGGCAAACTTTTGGACTTCTCAGCTGCTAAACTAAACCTCTTAGGAAAATTAAGCCTTTTCACTTATTAAAAATGACAATCCCTCTGAGACCCTGTATATAAATGTGTGTGTGGAAGGCTTTTTTCAGAAGGAGCAAAGCAATCTTGCCTACCTCCATAGCAAAAAGCAGGCAGACATTTATGATTAATGTTCTACACCCAGTTACAAGCCTGGCCCGGGCACACAAGGCCAGGCTGTGCCAGGGCTGCTCACCTGTGCTCAGACCTGGGGCCATTAGTGATCCTCACTCTGGCTAATTACATGCCATGGCACAGGCAGAGCATGAAGTTACACCATGGCCAGGCACAGGGCAGCTCAGGGACCTCCTGGCCCCTAAAGGCAGGGGACATCTCAGCCCTGCCAGGTTTTATTTCAGCTAGACTGAACTTAGATTCAGGCAGATTATTTTGTTTTCTAGTGCGAATGTGTTTTTGTTACAAGAAAGTTGGAAGTGATTTTTATAATTGGACTAAATTTTGCCTTGATTTATAAATCAGTGAAATCCCATTGACGTCAATAGAGTTGCCTGGATATAAGAGAGGAGAGACTTTGGCCCTGGCATTCATGTCATTTGTGGTAATAAAAGGAATGTCCTAATTCTCCTAAAGAGCAATCTGAGACCAAGAGCACAATTGCTTTAACAAGTGTTTCCACTGCTTCTTTACTTGAAATTCACATGAAGTTTTTTTTGTTGTTTTTAACCCATTATTTGTTTCCCTAAACTAACCTGGCTGTCACTGTTGCAGAAGATGAATGCAACTACATGAATTCCACAGATCCATCAGATTATGGGAAGCCCAAGACTCCCACACCACCTTTATTTTTACTGGCAATCTTCCAAGACCATCTTCATGACCTGACTTGTATCATACCAGTCTGAGTCCAACAGCTCAAAAGTTGCTCAAGAAAAATATTCAGCTTGGAAATTCATCTTCTTTGAAAGCACTAGACATTTGAAGTCATAAGACTCATATGATACATTCAGACTGTGAATAACATTTTTCTTGGCCTAATGCACATCTCCAACAATGGATGGCCAAAGCTCTGTGGGGAGGCAGCTGCCAAAGGAAGTGCATTGGTACCTTCCAGAAGAAGTTGCATCAGAGATAATGTTGAAATGGTTCATTTCAGGGAACCGAGTGAACTCCCTGGTGCACTGGATGTTCCAAGTGCCCTCATGGTTTCTCAGAAAGATCCTACTGTAAATGCAGACAGGACCTCTGCCTAGAGCAACAGCCAGGGTGCAAGCAAAGATAAAGTCACATGCATGATTTACTACCAGGCAGATGCTGCCTCTGAAATACAGCCTCATCTACTACAGACTTTTACACTGTAAAATAATGTTTGCTTTTTTAAATTGTAGAAGCAAAATAATCCTCATCTATTCAGATAAGGGGCAGTTCATGTGCTATTTCCATGCTCTGCTTATCAGTGTGCCAAAACAAGGTTCTAGAAGGGAAAGACAACTTCACAGACTCGAGTGAAGATTAAATCTCCCACTCTGGATTTCAGTTTTATGCTTGTGCTGGTGATAGTCTGTGCTTCATCATGGTTATGCTTTTTAGTTGGATTCAGTGTTCAGAGGCCATTCTACAATCACTGGATTAAAAAAATCTATTAATCAACAGCAATTTGTTTTGCATTTGAGCTGGTCACCTACAAGAGAAAAGTGCTGGGGCTCTACAAAGGCTCCCACTCCTCCTTGTCAGGCTGGCTCTGGCAGCACCCTGCCACTCCATCTCCCCAGTGCAGAGGCTCAGGACAACTCACTGGCTGCCAGAAATGTTTGTTTAATACATCACCTCTAAGAAATACTCTCTGGAGACACAGTAAATGGGAAACAGTAGCTTCAGTAGTACAAAACAGTATTTCTAAAATGTAGGATTACAGTCCTTGTTAAATAGAACTTAGGAAAGCAGCCAGCTGGAAATTACTTCATAGCCTTACAGTATCTCACAGTCTGCTCCTGCCCTAGCTCACTCTTCCCATCAGCTGTGCTCATCTGCTTTCTAGGAAGTGGCATTTCAAATACAGTTATTGAAAATCTCAAATACATAACCTGTACCTGTTCCTCTTAAGTAAATTCACCCACTCAATAGTGTGCTTGGGGACAGAAATGGAGTCAGCTATGAAGAGAGAAGGCAGAAAGGAACCAAAATCAAGTTAGATGGTTTTCAAGCATGAAAGTTATGTATCCCAAAAGCATCTAACAACCAGACAGCAAATTCAGGTGTCTTTCAACATTTTTCATTTCTTCTTGGAGTCACCTCGGTGCAAATGACAGAATTTGTGAACTGCAACGCCAGAGGGATAAGACGAAGCTCCTCACCTGCTACCTTGACCTGGGTGGGTCTGCAGGTTCTGCAGGGCAGCACTTGGAACTCCTCAGCCTGGTACATGGAGTAGTCAGTGCTCGCCACCACCAGCCTGTCCCCAGGTGTCCATGAGCTCACGTCATCCAGCAGGTTCAGGATCGTGCTGTTCACGTTGGTGTCTACGGTTACCGTGAGCTTCGGTTTCACTGGAAACCCAAAATGCAAGGGTGGGGAATTCAGTCTATCTTATCAGAAAAAGCTTGCTCCTTCTTTCTTCTTCCCCCCTCCCCCAACCCCTCCTTGGAGTGCCACCAAAAATTATGATTTTCTTATGCTAAAAAGGAAAAAAAAGAAGCTAACTCCTCCAAACATGTTTTTTACTGGCTTTGGCTTGGCAAGCAAGAAAACAGGAAAGTATTTTTCTTTAGTTGCAGGCAGGTGGATTTTCCACTAAACCCAGGATAAATTTAAATGTAGCTCTTAGTGGCTCATTCTCACCACACCCACTTAGCAACAGCTCTTGTGGGCGCTGGGTGCTGTTGTTTACAGCAGTCAAGTGGTCTTTAACCTAATTATCGTTTTTTTCCAGCAAAACAACAGTCTGCCACCCTTCTTTTCCTGCCAGCACCAAAAATCCTAATGACCTGTCTAATGACCAGGGTAAGGACAGCGGTGTTGGAATGATTAACTACAAAATGAAAGTTTCAAACCCTGTTGTCTTCACACGTTCTTATTGACTAATCCTACGTCATCCCAAAATGTTTTTGCAAAAGACAAGGAATTTACAGGAAAGAACTTGCCAAATATTTCTCACAGCTTTGCTGGGTATTTGAAAAACCACCCTGCTGCTTCTGTTAGTGCTCAGGAATTTTTCCTGAGATAAATCTTCATCTCTTCTATCTGAGTTCATGTCCATAGCCCAGCCCAAAGTTTTAGCTTGGAAAAATTAGAGAAGTTGTACTGACACCAAGAAGGAGCCAGTCATGGGAGGACAGGATTTCTGCTGTTCTCTGTTCTGGCTTTCAATGCTGGGGCACATACCAGATTTGCCACACAGGAACCTCACTCTGTAGTTGTGGCAGCCCTGGCCTGTCTGGTCCTTGCCGTGGCACAGGAATTGGTAATCGTGGCCGCTCTTGTAGAAAACCTCAGTGGTTAAATCTGCTCCATCAAGAGTCATAGCCTGGAACGAGGATGGAAACACAACTCAGGTCTTGCTGCGAGGTGAAAGCATTTCACCAAAACATCTGAGCCATCAGAAGAGGCCTTTGCTTTGTTTTGGGTGATGGCACAACCATTGCCTAACAAACCCCTGTGACTGCGCTCTCCAGCCAGCATTTCCAGCTGCTGCTCACACACAGCTACTGCTTAGGTGCACGCCTTTTCCTGTGTCTATACTGAGACCATGGGCTGTTCTGGGAGGAGTTTGTGAGCTTCACAAACAGCTGCCTCGGTGCCCTAGATTTTCTCCTGCCATTGGTTTGAGGGCAGATGGAAACATTGAACACGGATGCTTGCACCCAGATGAACTCATGGCTTCAAGCCTCTGCACTGCACTCGTTCCTTTGCTTGTGGCTAGGCTCTGTCTGAACCTTGCAGAAGGAAGGGGCTAGGGGTTTTATTTCTCCATTGCATGGATCAGTCTATCAAAAAAACCCCGAGGGTGCTGCAATACTGCTGCCTGTTCCAAAAGAAACAAGGAGAAAGTGGCCTTTTCTCACAGGCAAGTACCAGCCTGTAGAGCTGCCTTGAGAAAAAAGGCTGTATCGTGCCAAGAAGCAGTGAGATATGTAACCTCTCTGCTGTTCCTGCTGGGGCAATGTCTCAGGGTCATGTCAAATTTCACATTCTGTCTCTAGAGCTTGCATTTCTCTCGACCCTTTCACAAAAATGTGGTGCATTGCATCGGGCAATCCAAACACCACGTGCATTTTGGCAAGGCACCAGGAGAAAAGCCATCTTTCAATGAAGGCTCTGATCCTGATTCTCTCACTCATGCAGGCTTTCCTTATTAATGAATCCACCCCGCTGCCGTGTGTGGGATTAGCACTGTCAGCTGGAGGAATGTGCCTCTGGCTGTGCTGTTCTGCTGTTATTATCATCATATCTTCAATTTTCTCCCATGTTCCAGAGCTGGGGCAGGCCAGCTGCTCTGAATCAGTGTGGCTTTATAAAAGCAATGAGCAGCACCAGATTACACTACGTGAGGATTTGCCCTAAGATCTGCAGGATAAACTGAAAAATGTCTCGTTTTTAATATACATGGGGAAAAAAAAAAGTAACTTATTTCACAGAAGAGGAAAAAAAAAAGGTTTGTTTCTAGAGCAGAAGAATATCTTTCTTCTTTCTGTTTTAACATGCATTCTAGAAGGGGATGAAACATCTGACCCCTGTTTTGAACTAAGTTGTCACTTCTAATACACGTATATGGAAGCAGAAATGAATGTGGATTTGGTAAGACCTGGCAGAAAATTATAGGGCAGTTTTTTCCTTTCTGTTCAAGAGAGATTCGTTATAACATCTAGCCCTGGAAACTTTCACTCATACAGTCAGCATTCCCATTTACTTCCATAGCCACATTCTTGTGAATAAGAACAATTCCAGTGGCTCAGAGCTCACAGGAACCTTAGGCTCAGCCTCACACAGATGTGAAGGATTTTATTGTCTTTTAATAGGCAGTGCTGTGGTAGTTTTTGCCAGGTAGACATAAAGAGTATATGGTTAACATATACAAAAAAAAAAAAAAAAACAAAACACTTCATTTCTTGCTGGATTTTTTTGTCCTTATAGAGGTTTTTTGCAGTGTCAGAAAAGGTATCTGAGTGCTCCTCAGCATGCTGGCCTGATGGCATAATTATAATGCTTAGCTCCAAACAGAATTCAAATTTCTTTCCACAGAGATAAAACAATTGATTCCAAGAAATGGCTGAAAGCTCACCAGTATTTTTGACAACCTGCTACAGCTGGTAGTTGCACTATCTTGTTAAATTTTGTGATTAATTTTTTAGGTAGGGTCCATTCCAGGACCATTTAAAACCTTTGAAATTTTCATGTGTTTGCTTCTTTTAATCCTCCAGCAGGGAACCACATATTTCATGATAGCATCTGTGCTGTCCATGACCCATCTGTACACCTTTTCATGCCAGGAGCCAGAATTTACTGAAAGGAGCTCAATTCTATCAATTTGTCCCAGAACAATATGAGACTATACACAAGATCTTGTTGGTTATGTATTAGAGTGGCAAAATAATTGGTGTATTTTATTTAGAAACAAAAATTACTGACAAGCACAATTATTTTGGGGGTTCAGTGCCAGTCCAAAGAAGATTTGCTCCTCTAAAGTGAGTGGTGAGCCTGCCTACCTGGATGTCAATGGGCTGCCTGCAGATTTTGTCAGGATGAGCAGCTTTGAAATCAGACAGCTTCTCCATGTCCTTAGATCTCGCTTTGTCAGGCTTCTCAAACCACTCTGTCCATTCTACATCTGGAGACAAGTGCAAACAAGTATAGTCATTTGAAAGTCAAGCTTAATGAGTGCAGCAAAAATGCACCAAGCATAATATGATCTCGGATATCATTCACAAGTTTCTTCACTGATGATCTGATTCATGCCTCTTCCTGCCAGTCTGTCAGCCACTTTTAATGATGCTGTGAAGTGCAACCAGCCAAGGGAGAGCAGAGTTATTAAAAGCTTCATAATTGGCGTGTGCACTGTAAGCATTATTAATAGATACAGATTTTGGATCTGCCTTAGCTGCCTTCTCTGATCTTCAGATCAAGTTGCACCAGCTACTGTGTGTTGTCTGAAACATGGACATGATGACTGCAGTGAAAAGAAGAGGTTGTGTGTGATCTCTGAGACCACAGGAGATGGAATTTCATACCCAGTGCAGAAAAGGAAAAAGGATCCCAGTTATGCAGAGGGTCCTAGAGACAACTGGGGAAAGAATCTGTGAGTCTTCATTAATTGGTTTAGTGATGACATAAATAGCAGCTAGCAAGTCCACTCTTCCCAAATGGAAAAGGAATGCAGGAAAAAGGCAGATTCATCCTATTTTTCAGCTGTCTACCACTGAGAGAAACAGCTCACAGACTCCTTACCTTGAACCCACTCGCTTGTTGAAGAGACATTAAAATGTTCTCCATTCTCAGCTTTGAATAGTTTGAATACTTTGGCCACAGCTGAGCCTTTGTGACCTGTTAAAAAAAATCAAAACATTGGTAAAATCATTGAAATCAACTGGTAAAATCATTGGATTAAATTGATAAGATTAAGAACTGAAAATAATTGTGTCTGTGTGTATTTGCATACTTTGACTACATTATTCAAAATTAGCCCTGCACAACTTCCAGAAAAATTTACTAATCTTGCAATGAAGCTTCAGACACTTTTGCAACTGCATGGATAATGAGGAAGAAAAATCTTCAGATATCAAGAGAGGATAAAGCCCACAATTATTTGTCATATATTTCTATTTTTATTTAATGTTGTAGCAAGACATGTTGCTCATGTCATGAGAAGACAAAGACTCAACAGTGTTCAGCTTGCAAGAAAATGATTTCACAGGAATATTGGAGGCTACTAATTCAGGATACACTGATTAAATTTTCAGCTGGTGTGATCTGGGTCTGTTCCACAGATTTGTGTCTTAAGAGAGGCAGTGTCTGAGCTCAGTAAGGTTTCATGGATTTACACTGGTGCAGGATCTCACCTTTTACCTAAGGGTTTGATAACCTAAGCTGTCCCTCATTCAGCTGCTTCAGATGCATTAGTGGGAAGAAGTAATAATGAAGAGAGCATTCAATTACATGTGTCAAACCATCAATTGCTCATGGCTTCAATGTAATGCAGTGGGAAGTAAAAACACCATTGACCAAATTAATCACAGCTATAACTCAGTAACTTCCAGAGATCACATCAAGACAGCATTTTGTGCATTAACTACCTTGATATTCAATGTGGTCTTCAACAGAAGAGGAGGGATTTCCTTTAATGGTAATAAAACTCCATGGGTGCCTGGAAAATGAAAATGAGAAATGATCAAGTAATGTCAAGTATGAGAAGCATATTTCTTACAGCCCAAGGTTCCTAAATTTCTCAGAGGCGCCACATTCAAAACAGTCTGATTAGTATCACAGGCAGTGTAGTTAATATTAATATTATCTTAACACTCTATATTTCTTCAGTAAATATATCAGAAGAGAAGCAAATTTGAAGACAAATCCTGGTAACAAGTGTGTTTGTTTTTTAAATGAATGTTTAAAGAAACTTGTGTATGACAGTCCCAAGAGACACTGGCAACTCCTTGGGGAGCCTGAAAATAAATCCTCTGTGTGTGTACATGTGTATACACTGAAAAATATGAAAAGAAACCACTTCTGCTTAAATAAATTTAGCTCATGCTGAAACCTTGTATATGACAATTGTCTTTGGAATGATCCATGAGAATTTCTAATAGACAGACTGGCTGGCAAAGGACAGTAAAAAATGCTTAGATAGACTCTGCATATCTTCTTTCCTTCTTTGAACATTGAACAAGGATAAAGGTTTATGGTTCTGAATTGTCTATTCAAATCTGATCCCATGTCAGAATTCAGTTCCTTACCATCTGATGGTTATTGATCAAGTAGGTTCAATAGCTATCAGCCACCCTGGAGAATGACCACATGGATGAGAAAGCAACAGAGACAGGGTCAAAGTGCCTCCCAACCTTGGGGGTGAACCCAATTAAAGGGGTCAGGAGGGATTTTATCTTCAAAGTAGAAATGGTTCAGGCATATCTGCTCTTAATGAGTAAGAGAATAAAAAATATGCTTTTAGGGTGGTAGGGAGACTGTCCTGAATTACCAAAAACTCCCATGGATTAGGTCATGTCTCTATAGTTATAAATATCTGGTCATTTCAATTGCATCAGGAGTCTTGCAGGTCACCTTACATCGGTGCAAGTGAAGTTCCAAACCACTCTGGTTTGGAACTCCGGAGTAAAACACATACAGACACCGCCAGAGGCACTAAAACCCACCCAAATCCCAGGGGGTGAGCTGGGATTTGCTGCTCTGGGGGCAGCAGGGGCAGGCTCAGGGTGAGCAGGGCTGCAGCCCACGCTGTGCCATGGGGACACGGGGCTCAAGGGGACTGTCCCAGCAGCGTGTCCCCAGCCCCAGCCCCTGCCAGCACCGCTGCCAGCCAGCCAGATGCTCCTGCTGGAAAATTTGCCTGCGTGCCAATTGCCGAAGGCACTGACGGGCTGTGATCTCTGTCCAGGGAGAGAAGGGAGATGGGGGCAGGAAGGACTCTTTAGCACTCAGCAGTCAGGATCGATATTTTTTTTTTTTATTATTTTTTTTTTTTTTATTTTTATTTTGGTGAACCAAATTCGAAACAAATGACAAAAATTTATGATGCCTCAAAAGTCATCTCAAACATAATTTAAAGAATAAGGAGCTATTCACTTCTGCAACTCAAGGTTTGGCCCCATTTCATGCGTTAAAATACTTGTTTCTCACAGTTATTTTACCACTAAAAACAGTTTTAAAGTCGTTCAACCCTGACGCATAAGGACACATGCAATCTGTTTGGGCTATATGAAATGAAGCGACCAGGAATTCCAGAGCCAAGCAGGAAATATTTGTGTGGAATTCCAAAGAGAATAACTATGTCAAGTGCAAAAAGGCTTTCTCTTCATTTTTTTAGTAAAAGGGAAAAAAAATGGCTCACACTGAAAGAGTAAACACAGTTTCCAGAAGGAAAACAATAGGAGAGAAATGCAAGATTTTCCTTTCATTCCTAATGTTCCGGACTCAGCAAATAGGCAATTAAAAGAGATTCCAGGAGCACAGAAACATTTCTGAATAAATCAGCATTGCGCAGCGGCTCTGCTGCAGCAAGGGGGAGTTGCACAACTTTACAATCTGGTTGAATACAGAGCAAGTGGAGATGGGCAGGAATTTGCCCATTAACCCCCACCAGCACCCCTGCCAGACTCAAGTGGCACCTCACAAATGCGAAGCAGAAATTTCCTAAGCCTGGGGTTTACACTCCTGTTCTCTCAGGGCTGCCCATGGCCAGCCCCAGCCATCATCAGGAGCTGAGAAGATTTGACAGCCAGGATTCAGCAGGACCAGCCAGCAAAGCCCAGTGCTGGGCACTGAGTGGTGACAGGAGTGTTAGAAAGAAAAACCCATCTGCTCTGCTCAGTCAGAGCCTGCCATGGCCACAGAGGGTAAAAGTGTACACGTGTGTGTCATTTTTTCATTCCCAACAATTTTTTCTAAGATGCTAAAAAAAAATTTCCAAAAGCACCTGTCAAGTGCATACATCCTTATTCATAGGTATAGATGTGTCTGAAATGTAAACCACAATATCTAAACCTTGTTACACTGAAGTGGAAGTTCAGTTTGTTTTAGAGGAAGAGTTTGGATACACCTAAAGCTGTCTGTGTTCCACTGTGCCATCAAACTGCCTTTCTAGGCCTGGCCCCAGCTGCCATCCAGACAATGTGGGTTTTGAGAACTGATGAACTTAAACTCTGAGAACATTCCTAAAAATAGGTTATTTTAAATAATGCATCAGATATTTTTCCACACACCAGCATGCTGGTGGAAGACAGTGTTGACCAATTAAGACCTCATTATTTATCCACGTGTCTCTATAATTCATGGGATGCAATTTTGTGGTATTTCAGATAACAGCATGGCAAGGATTTGCCTTTTAACTGCAAACAATAGCACTGCTGAAAGTCACACTTCCATGGATGAATTTATGTGGTATTTCCATATAAACATTGATGGCAAAACAATGAGAAGCTTGCACTAAAACATCACAGCAGCCTAAAAAAATCAAGTCCAATTTACTTTTATAAACATATGCAAAAACCATCAATTCTTTCCTGTAGCATAATTGGGGAAAAAAAGTATAATGTTCAAAAATCACATTCTGTTTCCCTAATTCCAGCATTTGACAAAACACCCAGCAAGCTACTGGGCTCTAATATGAGATTTGAGGGCAAGAGTTGCACTGATGAAGATAGCCTGGTTTTGGAGGCCATTTCTGCCCTTCTTGTTGATTCTTTGAAATGCATTGTCTGGTGCCCAGGAGCCCCTGTAAATTTTGACACAGCCTCTTCATCAACCACCCCAGATCTTGTTCCATCTGTGTGTGCCCAGCTGACAGATGTCTCTTTCCACAAACTACTGTATTGAAGCACTTCTCCCTACAAGGCAGATTTTGTGTGTGTGTGTGTTCTGTAGACACCCTCTTAGTTCCTCATAAAAAAAAACCTACATAAATTCAGATAAACACAAAAAATATAATGGCTACAGTTGGGTAAATAGCAAGTATTCTCAACAGTGTGTGTGCCAACACAGACACTGTTTTGGCCACAGAAATATTTACAGTCCACACTATAAATCCATGTTTGCTAAATTTCTGTGCTGCAAAGTCCCCAGACCTGTATTGGACAAGCTGAGGAATGTGCTGTATGTGTATCTGTATGTATGCAGCCAGGGCTACACAGCAATTATTGTGCCCTCCTTAATGCTCAGCCCATCTAATCCTCTCTGTGTGTATAAATATGCTTCTTAAATCTTTGGGGGATGGCTTGAAAATAAATTGGAATAAGCAACCTGTGGGAACAATATCTTGGAAAACCATTTTTTTTAATGTGAATCATATGCTATTCCTCAATCTGCTAATAAAAATACCCAATATAGACTCTGAGTGCATCTGAAAATATCTAATTAACTGCTAAAACTGCACATTGAGAAGTTTCCCTATTTTTAATTTTTTTTTTCCCATGTGAAAGAACTTTGTGACTTTGAAAGAGTGGAACTATTTGGACATCTCAGGAACATAATAAAGCCTCTGTGCTGGGAGAACTGGCAGGACTGGCACATACCTAAACCCAAGGTGGAGGAAATGCTTGCTGCCCAGTTTGGTCATTGCTTTCCTGGCCAAGTCATCCAAGTTTCTGGATCCTTCATCATTCACTGCGACCGACAGGATCATGCCATTTGCAACTCGACCCAAGTACTGAGCCAGGCGGACACTTTCCTCTTTTGCTCTGTAGGTATCAAACCTGAAATGATAAAAAACACCCGTAAACATTTACTGCAGCAATCACCACATCTTTATGTGCTGAAAAGCAGGTCCTAAAAAGGAAGTACTCTTTTGTATTGTTCACTGTAATATTACCCTGCTGCAAAAGCACTTGTCTAGCAGGGTGTGTTAGGGGGTTCTGTTAAGCCAAATTGATTAAACTCTAGCTGACAAACTGCAAGGTATAACACTGCTCACTCTGTGGTTTTGGAGATTGCTGGTCCAGGAGGAATCGTACAGACATGCAATTACTCCCATTTGAACAAGAAGCTAAAATGTGTGTGTTTGAGCTTGCTGAGGTGCTGTCCCCAGCCTGTTCCCAGAGATCCTCACATCCAGGCAGTCGAAGGTCACTCACCGATCAGAATGGACAACTGCCCCCGTCTTTGGGTCAATAACGTGGACAATGACACCCCGGTGGCCCCAGCTCCTTTCGAAGTAATATCCACCTTCTTCCATGCCCCCAGGATGAAGAGTCTTGTTTAAGAAAGTCCAGGACAGCTTTTTCTTTCCATGGATCTCAAGAGTGCCACCTTTGCTGACTCCAAGGTACTTCTGTCCAAAGTAAGGATTTGGCTGGGTGCCGTCATCCGCTCTAAAGCAGGAAGGGAGGAAAGGGACCAGGTTTGGGTTTGCATCTGAGTCAAGGAACCCCTCTCCTTGTGGAGAGGCTGCTGTGACCCAAGGAGAGAAGTCTCATGATTTGCAGTGCATTTCTTTCAGTATTCCAAGAATCAGGAGTGCTCACGCTGTACAGAAAATAATTTATTTTTAAGCAGTAGCAGCTACCAAAGACCAAAAGCAATGTGGAACACAGCTCACACATGCTATATTCATTATATCCAGGCCAGAGGAGGCCTGGAGCCCAGACCGAATGGCACATCTGTGTTTTTGAATTCTGCAGGCAGGCAAGACCCTAATCAGGAGCTAAGAGGTCCAGTGGTTGTTAAATATGAATTTAGCATCCTTGAAATTTTAAGAGACCCTGTACCAATCTGCAAGACATAAACATATTGTCCTTCAGCTCACAACTCCCATATGGACAGAAAGGGTGTTTAGAGAGGAGAACTTTCAGACAAAAAGAACTCCCCAGTTTTTAAGCCTATTCTGGAAATCAGTCTGAGTTGTGGGAAGGTGCATGCTGATTCTCTGGCATGCCCAAACACCCCAGTGTTCATATCCTAGTAAAAGAGAAAAAAAACCAAACCTGCATCAATTTTTGTGGGCCATTTAAATTGCTTAAAAAGTTACTGAACTTTCCAAAGTGAACTGATGATAAGTACACCTGAGAACATGTAATTTTAAGGAACGTTTTCATTCCCTGACCTGGAAGAGAGATGCCAGAAGGTTCTAATGTAGTATTTTATTGTGCATACATACCGGCCATATAAGATGATAACCACATTGCCTTGGTAAGGGCACAGCTCACTGCCAATGTGTAGCTCTCCATCATTTTCAATGAGTATATGTCTTGTACGCAGGATGATGGGCTGCACATCATCTTTGATGACCAGTTTTCCTAAGCAGAGAAGGTTTTGACATTTGCTTTATCACCCAGCAGCTCATGTGAGGTTGTGGTATTATTGTGCTAAACCCAGTGCTGGGCTGTCATCTCAGTTTTTGAAAAATTCTGTTCATACACCTCAAAACAGCTTTCAATACAAATCCTGAAAACATTGGTTTTTATTCAGTCCAGTTCTTGAAGAGTGCAAATAAGATTTACATTGAAGAGGACCCATTCAAAACTGAGCCAGAAATTTAGAGTTAAGATGAATAAAAGCTATTCATGCCAGCAACACTGTGGCTCTATCCTTGGAGACAAAGAGGGACATAAGCATCTGCCCTGTCCTGAGGCCCTGATAACACAACTACTGCAGTATGATGCTATCAGGCCAGTGGTTAAAAAAAATGTTTTTGAAGCAAATTGTAGAAGTAGAACTGATCATTGCACTGAGCTAATTGTGTAAATTCTCCAGACAGGACAGAAATTAGTCTGGTTACAATGGCTAAAGAATCTCAGCACCTCAGCTACCACCCAGCCCTGTACTGACCAAAACTGTGTTTGCCCAGTTGCCACCCACTTCTCAGCAAGAAGCTCTCCCAACAGGATCCACAGTGATTTAAACAGTCCCAGTGGAGAGCAGAGTGCAGCCAGCCCTGCCAGCAGCAGGTTTTACCTCCATCAGTGATGTGGATAGAGTGGACAGTCGCAGAAGAAGAGAGAAGCAGCTTCCTGCCATTGCGGATTTCAACGCGGTTTTCTTCGCTGTGACCTGGGTTCCAGATCTCTAACTCAGGCTCTCTGTCAGGACATGTGACAGCTGCTTCTGCTGGGCAAAGATGGACAGTGAGGACAGTCAGTGTTTGTTTGGAGTGAGGCAGGAAGCTCTGCATCTTTACAGTATCATTCAGCATCAGCCTCTTGGCTGAGTCCCTGGAACACAGCAATACCTCAGTGCTGCAGGGTACATGTGGGTCACGACCAAAAGAAAACAAACAACAGCTTAAGCTCTATGGTTTTCTGTTTTCTGGAAGAATGGAAAAACCCAATGCAAAGGAGCCTTGCAGGGGATGCAGTTTCTAGAAAACTACTGAAAAAGGACTTTCACTGAGCCCCTCCTGCAGTGACATTTAGCTCTGTTCATACCATCTAGACACAAAGCCCAGGGAAGGTGTTGATAAAAGGATAAAACAACTACTACCTTTAAAAATGCCTCCAAAATACCTGCTTTGTTTAATATAAATATGTTAAAATATGTTTGCTTTATATATTTTCACTGGAGATATAAAGAAAAAGAAATCAAACTAACATGGAAACACCAAGCACTAAGCAATTACCAGTACATCCAGTAACAGAGCAACAGGAACCTCACAAATGTGTCTGGGTTTGTGTCTGCTTTTCCAGACAGAAGCAATAAGGATTCATTCACTTTGGGATCACACATCTGCAGTCTCCACACACAAGTTTGATGATGGGCTGCCATGACGTGTTAGTCTGAACAGCTCTCATACCATATGCAAGAGTCTCATGTTGCAACTCCTTATTTCAGATAAAATATTTCCCTGATACAACCTCTGTTGATATGTGAGCCTCATGTCTTACTGTAATCAACAGAACTGTGAGTGAGTCTCACGTGTGATGCATATTTTCTGAGGGTAGAACCCTTTCTAATCCTAGGAAGCTGAGGTCACTGGAAGTTTGAACAATGAGCCCTTTGCCTCCAGAAAGGGCTGTGAGTTCTCAGCTTCCCAATTCTTATCCCTTAAAACAAAGACACCATGGAGAAAACGACAGGACCAGCAAATCAATGGCAATGGGCATGGGATAAACACCTCGACCTCAGCAGGGTTAAGTCTCTGGAACCTGGTTTAGTAAAGTTGGGTGGGTTTTGCCCCACGGATACTAATGCCTCCAGGTAATGGAAAGGACAATGATGTGAATTCCAAGCAAGGAAACATTTCCTGGGACCGGTGCAGTTGACAGACAGTTGTTTTGTGCTGCCACTGTGGAACTTGAAGGACATCTGTAATTCCACTGCAACAAAAACAAAATCTGTCCATCTGCATTCAGTTTATCCTCACATTCCTCCACCAGCTTCATATCTTAAGAAAACAATGGAATTGGACCAGCCACGGCTTTAAAGTCTCCAGAACCCAAATAAATATCAATTTTCAAGGTGAGTGAGGGATGTTTCCTGTGGGCTGCACAGACCTGTCTCTCTGCAAACTTTTCCCATATACATGAAGCAAATCAGAGAGGGCCAAAAATCTACCAGGCAGCAAGTCAGATACAGATAAACATCCAGGACCTGATTTTGATACCACTGTGCCAGCTGGAAGCTGGACTTGTATTAATAATGTCAGAGGCACTCCCTCCAATTTACAGTGATTGAGAAATATAAGGAAGTGTTTCTGGGCTCCCACTAGAAGCCACACAGAATTAATAAAAGTTAGAAAAGATAAATATTTCAGACAGGGAATAGGGCTTGAATTGTAAATAGATGTTCAAATATATCTGCAACACACACTGATAACAATTTTTTTTTAAAGAGCTGTTATTTCCCTGAGAATAAGGATAATAGAAAAATTTGCTCATGATGATAAGTGACATAAAACCAAGAGAATAAATTCAAATGTAAAGGTATAATTTATCAATTATACCATAGTTAATCAATTCAAATGTAAAGGATAAAAATCTTGTTCATTTTTCCATTTCTTGAATATGCTACAATGCAAGGAGCTTCCTGCAGTCTCAAAAGATGACTTGTGCCCCCAAACTCATTATTTTGAAAGAGAGGCACACAGGGAAGCCTAAGGGGAAATAAGGAGGAATTTAGGCTGGTGTTTGGGATGACAAACAGCAAAAGCCAACAAACCAGAAGCAGAGGACTCAAATTCCCAATTTCATTAACCAATTTGTAGCAGGAACTTTGCACATCACCAGCATCTGCTGTGCCAATGACACCATCAGGCTGAGCATCTTCTGCCAGCTGGTCCAGTTACCTTGACAGCTTGATTACTGCTTTCATTGTCATTTTTTTAAATAAAAGTGCAAATTCTACCCAGCACAAGGAATTAACTGAATGTTTGCTTCCTGACCAAAAGGGTCTGAGCATCACAATGAGAGGTTGCTTCATGCAACTGCAGTGTTTGGGGCAAGACATATGGTCTCTTTGTTCCAAACAAATACAAACCTCCACATCAGCTGTTTATGGAATATGTAAATCAAGCTCTCCTTTCCCCCTTCCCTAAACTGCTTTGCAAAAGAACTGCTGGGAAGAGACAAAACCCAAGGGACAGGGATGTCCCAGGCCAGAGCTTTTTGCTCTCCACATCTGGGCTTGAGGAATGCAGAAAATGCTCACCTTCACCTCCCTCAGCCACAGCTATTAGACCTGAGGTTTCTTTTGCTATTTCTTTGTGGCAGTTTGTTGGGTTTGTGTTTGGTTTAAGAATGTGTGGCAGAGTCTGAGGCATTGCTGAGGGTATTTTCACCTGCTCAGAAATTTCAGTCTTTGCCACTCCAGCTGCCCTTGACTGGGAATATTGGCACACCAGAAAACTGCTTTTCTCCTGAGTTTTTTCACTCTGTCCTTGACTCTTTTTATACAAAGAGTGAAAAGCTAGTCAATTTAAACCTACTAAAAGTAGCATTACAAACCATACCCTTTTTCCCCATAGCAAGAGAACTTACCTGTGCTTACTGAAGAAACTACAAACAGAAATAAACCCAAACTTCCAGCCAGATACTTGGAGGTAGGCAGAGCCATTCTTCAGGATTTTCAATTCTCTGTATGGGTAGCTGCGAAAAAAGAATATCAAGAAAGTGTCACTTTTTTTTTCCTCAGCTCATTCACAGTACAAAAAAAATTTTAAAAAAGAGAAAGAAGAAGAGGTTAAATTCAGTTTTATGCCAGACCACATCCACTCCTGTTCAGCTCAATGGCTGAAAACACCTTTGCACAGATTCAGGACCAGCCTGAGCAGAGCAGGGAGCCATGGGCAGCTCCTCACCCTTTGTTTGGTTTAGGATAAACCCACTCGGGAATCCAAATAGACACTCAGAAAGCAGCCACCAGCTGTAACCAAAAACGCCTCAGGAATGTGGCATAAACACATCCAGTGTCAGGACTCTCTAGGGCTGCATATTCACATGTGCTAGAAAGTAATGAAACACAACAGAGAAGGCGTTTGCAGAGTGACAAATTTCCAGGGAGTAACCTTTCAGTGGCACCTCTCTCCCCCCGAAATGCCCACACATTTTTAGCAATGGTGTTTTGTGTAACCCCCAGATAAACTGTACTCACACTTCCAACCTGAAGCATGCAGTTTCTTAGATTTCAGATCTAAGAAAATATTGTCTGTTTAGTGTGCCAGCTCAGAATTTTCTTGCAAAACCAAAAGCTGCTTTTGAAACCAGTCTACCTAACGTTGTTTTTGTTTCTTCCATAGCCAACCCCCAGCAAAAACAAACAAGCAGTGTCATGAAAGTCAAAGTTAGAATTAATGTGATTCTCTCTGGTCTCCAGTGATTGATTCTGCAGCTCTGCCCCGGGCTCATGACAATTTATTGACATGTGTATTCACAGGGAGGCAAGGACACCCACTTCTGTATTCATAAGGCACTGTTTAAAATTCACATGTAGTCCTTGGAGTCTTTAGGTTTTATCATATAAGCCAGTGTCTGGGGTATATCAAAGACATTTATTTGTAGCTGTCATGTCACTGATGAAACAAGATAAATGTGTGCATCACACAGTTTAGTTCAACACAAAAGAAACCCCACTGAAAAACAATTCCAGGGTACCCCAATTTCTTTAGGGCAAAAGCAAATGTTATCTTCCATGTCACTTGTTAATTTAAGCTAAACAACAACAACAAAAACACAAGAAAAAGAATGGAAGAAGCCAGGATTTATTCTGGAGCAAATTTTGTAGTGAATAGGAGAACACATCTGTACTGCTCATACTATATCTGTTCATAAAGGTGCCACAGCTCAAAGGACAATGATAGGTTCAAAACACTGCAGTAAAATAGCACTAGGACCAGATTTCACAGGAAATATTTTGCCAGGGAAATGTTTGTTTGCTTTGGTATAGTGTATTTGACAGCCCTGAGCTCTGGAAACAGCATAGACTCAGGGCTTGGTGGAGTCTATCAGGTGCTGAAATGCTGTTAGAGAGCAGTGGAAGAGAGGAATGCACTTAGCAATGCTGTAACTTTGAATGATGAACATTATCAGAGAGCAGCGCCGTCGCCATGGAATTTGTGCCAGAACCAGGCTGCACGTGTCTGACATTTTAACAGCATTAACCATCAACTTTGGATTAGCCAGAGCTCTTTCAAAGAAACATTATTAGAGGTATGCCCAAAGTGCAGCAGTCACCATTAAAATGCCAGGATTTATTAGTGATTATTGCACAGCCTGATCTGCAGACCCAGTCATTAGGCTCTGCTGGAACGGTCAAGGAAGAGCTAAACAAGAGGTAATACCACAGGATGGTCCTTGCAGATAAACAGCATTTCTCAGAGTGTGGACACAACTCTGTAAGTGCTCCATAAAGCCAGATTCCAACCAGTGAGGATTTGGTAATAAAATATACTCAGATGATATAAGAGTTCACAGGAATAAAAAGAAGGGACTGGCTTTTTGACAGTGGCATGCATTTGCTCTCTTATTGCTGTGTAGGTAGCAAAGAAATGTTTTTGTTCTGGCCCATTAAAGCTCAAAGGAGCTTTTCTGAAACCTTACCTCTGACACAAACCTGTAGCAAACTGGTAGGAAACCACATCAAGAAATTTCTCAGCCTTTGCTTTCTTTATAGCCAGGAACTGCACAGTACTTACCATCAGGTTGTGCAAAATGGCTTCTGATTTTATATCCCCTGTTGCTCACCAGGGACTGCTTCCCTGATTGCATCCATCTTCATCAGCAGAGCTCAAAACAAGCAATCAGACACTGGGAAGACATGTCATTTTCAGAGGCATCAGCTGTGTGCCAGGGCTCTGATGTTTTCACAGTGTCTGATCTGCCACAGTCCAAAGAATATCCTGCTTATTTTGTGGCTGAGGTAGGGTGTTTGATTCAGCTCTCACCGAGCCTGAGTTCATTGCAGTGTTAGTATTAACTGGCACTTGGGTTGGAAAGGCTGGGAGCCAAGAGGGCCAAGAGGATCTGACTCCTCTGATTCAGCTCTGACTAACACCGGGCTGGAAAAAAGCTGCTTGGAGGATAATCTCAGGAATTTTCCCTCTAAACCTCTCAGTTCAGCACCTTTCCCAAATACTGGGCGCGAGCAGTGGCATGTCTGGTTTGATTGTTCAGTATAAGAGGAGGAAGATAGTGACTCCCCTGGTCCCTGTGGTGCTGGAGCAGGCTCAGGAGCAGTTATCTCCTGCCAGGCAGTGCTTCCCCAGCTCAGTGCTGGGAGCCCAGGGGATACAGCCACACATCCTTGAACAGGCGCCACGCGCTGACTCCAGCTCTGATGTAACCACCAGGGTCAACAAATCTCCCTGCAGACTGGGCACTCAGAGCACAAGGGCTGTGCATGTAGCTGCTTAAGCCTCACATCTCCAGCCTTTCTCAAATGCCATCTGGGACTTCTCTCTTGGGTGAGAAAAGCTTTTATACCTAGCCATTAAAAGCTGCCTGGCAATGGCAAGTGGGACTCATATCCTTGGATTTGGCAAGGCAGACTCTCTGAAATGATTCCCAGCTGCTGAACCTTTCCAAAAAAGTGAACAATAGCAGCAGACAATGCTAAAAGTAGATGCAGGAAACCATTAGTCCTCAGCTGGCTGCTACTGCAGGTGTCAGCAGCGATGCTGTACTAGAAAGCACACTGCAGAGAGGAATCCCTCTCCACCGCCCTTCCCACGGGCTCACTGCTGGAGGCAGCACACTGAGGACAATTCTGAGAACAAAACGGTGAAGAAATGCTCTGAGGAAGCTGCATCCTCACAGGTATTGTGGTGGGGTCACACAGACACCCTGAATCTGCAGGGTCAGAGCAGAGCTTTCCAGGGAGGCACCAGCAGTCATTCAGAAACCGTGACTCGCCCCCTTGCACAGCTCTGGACCAACCACCCAAACCTGGCAACAAAATTTTTTAAAGGTACTCCCAATACTGGGTGTTTAGAAGAATACTGGGTGCTTAAAAAGCACAAAACTTCTGAATTTCTTCTAAATTTCTTAATTTAGAAGAAATTAAGAAGTTTAGTGCTTTTCAAGACTGGTTTGATGCTCTTTGGAGGATGCACCTACAGCATCTGCTGGAGACAGTTCCTTTCAGTATGTCAAGCAGGGCATAATGGGATCATTCACAAACCATTAAAAATGAGGCAAGGGCTGGAAAAAAGCAGCAGCTACCCGATCTCTCCTGAAAAAGATGTCAAACAGGGACAACAAACCATGTGTCTTCTGTTGCTGCTACTGCTCAGTGAAAGAGACACCAACCTGCATGGGGGCAAAGCAGGGATCCAGCACCATCCCCAGAGAACAGGGAATGCTCACAGGGAAAAGGAGCCTTTTAGCCTGATGGAGTGGGAACTCTCAGCAGACACTAAAGTGCCCAGGTGCTTGGGATGCCCTCTGTTCCCCAGGGACCCCCTGTGCAAGGGAGAGGCTCTCAGAGACCCCGAGGGCAGTGCCAGGGCTGTGGTGCCAAGCCCAGACCCTCCCGCAGCCGCTGCTGATGCTGAGGTTGCAGCAGTTTGGCAGCGAGGTCTGAAGCCTGGCTGCATCTTTCCTCATGCATATGCAGGGAGGCCAACATCGATTTGGAAGCTGATCCTGAGAGAGGGAGGAGCTGTTTAATTAACGCCTCTGCTCCCTTCTTGCTGACACTGCATGGCAGCAGGTCCCCTCGCCCCGCTCACGGAATTTTGCATTTCAGCCCCAGCTGGGAAGATGGATTTGAGGTGCACGTTTACTTTCCTGACCTGAGAACATGCCAGCCCTTGCTACAGTGACATACAGAGGGGATTTTCACACACCCAGCCACAGGCACAGCTAAAGCCTTCAGAAAATAAACACACGAATTTCTGGGGATTGCTAATGGAAATGCTGCTCAGTCCCAGCGCATGGCAGAGCAGAGCTGCCTCTGCTCCACATCTTTTTCTTGTGCTTGCCACCCACACATCAGCTGCTCGTTTTTACTAGCAAGAGGAGGAGGATTAAACTCAGGAACAGACTTTAATTCTCAATGAATCAATACTGGAGTCAAAAGCAACATTCTGACTGTTTTCCCAGTGAACCTTGGTTTCTTATAAATTTATCTAATAACTTTCCCAACAAGAAGGTTCTGCTCACATATTCTGTATAAACATTACTGCAAATTCCTTGGTTCCTGATGTCCATAAAAATAGATTCTGAATGAGGAGCAGGAGTTAGAGGAAATTTTTACAATGAATATATTAAAGAAAACTAAGGTGTTTGCTAATTTGTTGTAATATTGGCAAACTATTTTGAGACAGAAATAAAAGGGGGAAAGTAGGGATTTTAAAGCTATGCTTTTTTGAAGAATTTACTCTTTTTTTTTTTTTCAGAGGCTTACAGACTTTGAAGAGGAAAGGAAGCAATTTTTGGCTCTGTTTAAACAAAATCATTTGCAATTCCCATCACTCCACCCATCCGAGGCTCAGTGACTCCCAGTTTCACATGCTTTTGAAGTGCTCAGCATTTCACTGATTCAAACCCTCCTCCACCACATGAAGTTTTCAAAGCACCAAAGCAGTGGGAAGCTGAGCCCTGTTTGTGAGGCTCAGGGTGCACTGACTCTGCTGTGCCTGCTGCCAGCCAAGCTCGTGCTTCCAGGGGATGCCAGAGCCACTGCAGAAATGCTCTGGGGATGACCAGAACCACAGATTACTGCACAGAATGGCCCCACACCCTGAATGCATGGGATGTGCTGGACATACCTGGGTCAGCTGTGAGTCCAGGAGGACACACACAGTCCCTGTGGACTCCAGCACACGGGTGGATATCCTCAGGAAATCCCAGGAGGAATAGGGCAGCTTCCTTCCAACACAACACCCACGCAGCACTTACCCCACAGCTTCATTCCCATGGGCTCCTGGTGTGTGCCAAGTGAGCAGCAGCCTTGGAAAACATCCCCTTGAGTGTCCCAGCAGTCCCTGGAGGAACAGTACCCTCTGCAGAGCGTCCCTGCTCAGAGGGCTCTTTTCCCTCCCAAGGTAAGGAAAGTGAGTGCTGTGGCTGAAGAGGATCACAGCATCCTGAATCCTCTTCAAACTGCTGCTTTTAACTACGCAAATAACTGCATCAGGATGTAAATATTTTTCTTTTTGCTTTTGTGGTACTTCACTGTTTGCATCTGGCTCGCCACGACTCCACGCCTTCCTCTCCAGGACATTTGCCATTTGCTCTCCTTCTGGGGCGGGAGGAGGAATAGAGATTTTTCAGAGGTTTAGGCACATTCCTCTCCTTCCTTCACCAGGCTCTTCCCTTGCCAATTGTTTAGTCTCAGCCTGGGGTTAGAGCTCTGCAAAGTTTTATTGGGATCCAGGGTCTGGACATGTCACAGATTATCAAATAAATCTCCAAGAAGCTAAAAGCTTGCTCTGTAAGTACTTGTTCCAGTGCTGGGCTTATGCTTATGAGCCAAAACCATCTTGCTTTTTCCCCCTATACAGCATCAGAAATCATAACAATTAGGTATTAATAGGAGTTCAAAAGGACTTCAGGGATCTCCCTAGAGGGTCAGTCCCAGCTGCTCAGGCTATTGTACCAGTTCTCATCCCCATGATGTCCCACACATCATGATTTATCTTACCTTTACTGAGCAGCATCACTGATTCCTTCACACTTTCTGGCAAGCCAGGACCTCTTCCCCAGCCAAAGCCAACTCTCACCTCTCCTACCTGGTGTGGGGATGGAGCCACTGTTTGCTTTTCTGCCTGTGAACCTTCTGGGTGTCCTCTCACCCCACATCCAAGGGCCATGGGAAGAATGGAGGCAAGTGTCCCCCCCAAGGCATTCAGTCCCCACTCAGAGGCACAAGTCAGCTGCCTGGTGTGTGGATGCCAGAGCAACTCACTCACCAGGGAGCAAAAGTCTGGCCAACAAAACAATAACCTTTCCCTGTAGCAACTTGTTTGGCCATTTCTGAGAATGCCAAAGAAACAGCAGGACATCAGTTACACAAGCTTCACCTACCTGTTTAAACAGCCCCTGTTATTCAATGACAGGGATGATCTGAAATCACCTGTCCCTTCCCTGTTGTCACCAAGTAGCATCATGTTCAAACCCAAGTGACTCTTTCATCATTTCAGGGTCACTTTGTGCTTAGCTGCAGTCAGTGAGGTCATCAGTTTTTTCTCACTTTGCATATAAATCTCTATTTTTGTCTTTACTTCAAACAGCTGCAGCATAAACATAAAGCAAAGAGAATTAGCCACTAATACTGACAATATTTCAGTCCTCAATGGGAAAGTCAATATGAGCATTGCCTGAAAGGAACACAGGACTTTACCATAAGCAGCACATACTTCATCCTGGGTTTTATTCCTGTAGGTCCTTAATTAAATGTTCACATCAGTTAGACAAACATCATTTGAGTAGTCATTAGCTTCAGACAGAAACATATTTATAACTCCTTGTTGTGCTCTGTGCTCAGTTTGATTAGAAGACATTGCCATGAGATCACTGCACACTGACCAAGCAGAGGTTGCTGAGTTCACCTGAGGTGCCACAGCAGATGGACACCTTTTTTAAAAAGCAGACATTGATGGGTAAAAGCAGGAATTCCCTACCTTTACTTAAGTTTGTGTTTCCCTGAAATTGCTAAATTACCACACCAAATTTCATTTGTAGTCCCACAGCTACCACAGAGCAGCTCCTGCCTTTAAAACTCACCTTTTGATACCAAATCACAGTTATGTTGAAACACTTCCCCTGGGGAAGGGCAGCCCACAGGCTGCTCCTGTTCTGCTCTGTAAGGCACTGACTGAAAAATAAAGCTCTGCCACGGAGGGTAAGGTGAGAATATATTTATTGGTTATAAAATACACAAGTGAACACCATCAGTTTGGTACAATCTAGTAAGAACAGCAGGTTTTGGTGGTGGTGGTGCTGGGCTCTCCCTGGCTGGTGCTCCCCAGCAGTGCCCCAGGGCACCCCAGCCTTTGCAGGGATGTGCTCCAAGCAGGTCTGAGAAAAGGCAAAATTTAGCAGCTCAACAGTATTATCAGGGCACTGATATTCTTTCAGCTTCAAGGGAACATAATGCTGGAGAGAAGCAGCTTTCTGATAACCAGCATGATTAAAGACTTTAATCCAGGATGGTTTGGCTTGTCCTTTATAGCCAAGCCTGGCAAAACTCCCTGAAAAACAGACACAAGGAGAGAAGTGACCCTCTGGGTGTGGCAGCTCACTTACCAGCAGCACAGCTTGGGATCCCTCCACACATCAGGGACATTCCTTAGCCCTTCTTTTATGTCTTGAATTAAAATTACAGAACATACAGGAGAGAGAAAAGGGGATGGAAGTGGGAATGAGCCTCACTGAAACTGTAAACTTGCTGCCTCATGGACCTGCTGGTATTTCAACAAGCTAAGCCAGGTACCCAGATTTCAGTTAGCAGGAATATTGTTTTACTCTTTATTTTTAAATAATACTGGTACTTTTTCTTATTTGACTACCTGAATATGGTTAGACACTTAGAATCCTTCTTTTATTAGTTTACATCTGCTTCATCCTGTTATGCCTTAACTATCCCTCATGTCAACTCTGCTCTGGTCCTCTGCTGTCCCAAAGTACAAAGGCATTATGTATTCTTCCATTTTAATAATAATGTCTTGTGTTTACATTATGCTTTTCATTGCAAAGACTCCCAAGGCTATTTGCAGCTGGCTGGATCAAGACTATTCCTGTAAACACTTCTAATTTAAATAAGGTTTTGCAAAACCAGGAAACAAGACCCTAAATCCTGATCCCGCTGGGGTCAAGAGGATTGGGGTTTTTTGCATTCTCCTTGGCAGAAGCAATGAGTGCTTGGGAGAAATGCTCCAGCCTGCCCTGAAACACAGCCCCCCCAGCACGGAGCAGTCCTGGAGCTCTGAAGTCAAATAGTCCAAATACCTGAACCAGCAGGAGGAAGCTCATGGAGCAGAACATGATTACCCAGACTGGAAATCAGGGCAGGCACAGGGGTGAGCACCCTTGCCCTCAGGAAAGGCAAAACAGGGGCAGCTTGTGATCAGCCAGCTCAGTCCCACTGCCAGTCACCAGCACACCACCAGTGTGGCAGGGCCAGGACAAAACCCCAGCCAGAGTGTCCCCAGGGTGATGCTGGCCCTGCCTGCTGCTTTTTGTGCCCCTGGAGCAGTTGGGGCAGGAGGCTGCCAAGTTCCCAGAACAGCCAAGAGGATGGCACAGGTGGTTCAGGGAACAAAGTTTGGCAAAACAAACAAAAAAAAGATTCCTTTTTAATCAAAAAATTCCTTTCAGAAGTATTCACGGCTTTGATGAAAGAATGAAACAATAAAGTTTCAGGACAAAACCAGAAAAAATACTTTTGCTTTTCAAAGGATGAAAGAAGCAGCAGCTTCTCAGGAACCAAACTTGCACTGAAATGAAATCACTGCCTCTGCTGTAAGGACTGTGTTGTCCTCCCCTGGAATGGTCATAGCAAGAACTTTGAAACTTCAACCACAAATTGATACAAATTTCAATAAAGCAGTAGGGGGAAAGCTCCCAACCCCCTGCAACCTGCTCTCCCTCCTCCATCCCAAAAAATAAGAAGCTGGAAATACAGACAATTTTCCATCTGATCTCTGTGTGGGGGCCTGAAATCTGCATCAAGTTAGGTGGCTGTTTTCTTGATTTCCTTATCACTCACATTATTAATCCAACCCTGGACTCAATAGCCTCTAGGTTTTCCAGCAGGAAACCCAGCATGGATTTTCTGGACCAATGATACCAATGGATTTCTTGCAGCAATACAAGTTAAAATTATAATAAGGACTCTCCCAAACTGTTGATTTCACCGTCCTTCTATCCAAAGCAATAAACAGCTCTTATTTCACTTATTTCACTGCAGACTGTTTTCTTTTTCATCCACTTTTCAAGTTATGATTGTTTTTCCTCACAAAGTGGAAATTTTGAGATGGAATCTTTATCAAATGATTCTCTCTCTTTTTTTTTTTTTTGTTGTTGTTGTTTTTGTTTTTTTGTTTTTTGTTTAGAAAATCAAGCTCCCTTTAGAATGGAAAATTTGCAGCATGCAACTTCTCACTGGCAAAGTGAAGTCAAAATCCTTAAATAACTCTCCTATTTCTCACCATCCCTAAGCCAAGAGGTTTTCAGTGGGTTACAGTGGCATTTTGTGGTGGGAATTATGTTGATAAGCACTGTATAACTGCATGTACATTTTTGGATGGGATACACACCAGAAATTCTTCTGTGCTTTCCAACCTAATTAAAAGCCAAAGAAACATGAAAAACAATAAAAAGCCAAAGAAACATGATAGAATAAATACATTTACCTCCCTTGTGGAAGATAATAGGCTTTTCTGAACCTAACCTGACAAAAACTGACATTTCAGACATGCCCAGCATGTCTGAGATATTTCTAGAGCACACAAGGACAAGTGATCTGAAAAGAAGAACAGTAATTGCTGCATGATTGCCAAATATTCCTTCATTTAGGATCTTCAAGACCTTTAAGCTCCAATACAGAAAAGTATGTAGGAGCATGCTTGACTTTAGGAACACCTAAATTCCCTTAATTTCAATCCCCTGTAAGCTCTCCCAAGTTTAAACCTCCATTTAAATGGTCCCAGATTAAACCTGTGCTTCACATGGAATCAAAACAAGCCCAAATGACTGTGAGTGCATCCCTCCCTTATGGGAGAGGGACACTCAGTTTCTCTGCAGTGCTGAGATTCTGAAACCATCTACATCTCTACATCCTGGCCCTGATTGTCAATCCCCAACCTGCCTTTGCTCCTCACAGATGTCCTTTCAGCCCCCAGTGAGTTGTACCTGCAGTGAATTGCAGGAAGGAATGGTCACATTTAGCTGAATGCCTCATTGCAAAATCTTACCAGGAAAACAAACTGAATGTACAGACATTGCATGGATATATGTCCCTTCATGCCCATCTGATCCAAGTGCACACTCCTGTGCAGAAATGCAGATGTAATAACTCAGGAGTGTTCAAATCTTTGGCCATGAACTGCTCAGAAATGCCTTGGACTGAAAGTCTGTTTTCTGGTTACTTGACCTGCTTCTACCAGCAGCCAAGAATATATCTATCCATCTCTGTTGTTCCATGTTTCTGTGGCAACACATGGAACCACAAGGAATGTGGGACAGACACAAACAGAGATGGTCCAGACCATTGCCAGGACCCACAGAAGGTAGGAGAGCCAGCAGGCAGGCAGGACTAGTCATTGGCTCACACAAGAAAAGTCCCACTGGAAAATCTGGCACACCTATGGTTTTCATCTGTCACAAGAGACAAAAACAATCAGTGAGAATAAACAGAAATGGACTTGTTTCCAAAATGGAAAACTGAATCACTGGCTGCCAGGAAGTGGCTGGGCATGGGGATGGGTGCATAGGATTAGAAGTGTCATTGCAAGGACCTTATCTCCTCCATGCTGGAAAATGACTGGCTTATTTAGAAGAATTTGCCAGTTTTCTAGAAAACCTGTTTCTGTCTGCTCTATTCTGTACAATCCTGGGAGAGAAATGCTGCTCCTCATATCTGGCTGATGCTTGGGGTTTGTACATTTTAATTTGTGTCAGATTTCTTCAGAGCACAGGTTTGGTCTGTTTGAAATTACAGAAATTTCAAACAAATTACAGAAAATTATGTTTGAAATTACAAAATTTTCCTTTCTTTGTCTATCAGCCACAGGTTGCTACACGAAGTGGAATCTCAGCAGTTTTCTTACCTCTCTTTATGGATGTTTGAACATACTCAGTTACTGCAGGGGCAGGGTTTTCACTGGTACCTGTGTCAAAGTGCTGCCTACCCAGGACTGCTCCTGAACTTGCATCCAGCACCACGAAGAACATCCCAGTGCTGGTGAACAGGAGCACTGTGCCATTTGCCTGCAATGAAAAAAGCAGAGGTTGGTTAATGGAGGCAGGCTGAGGAGCCTTAGGCTATGATCCTGCTCCTCCATAAGGGAGTTACAAGCAAGGAAAATATCTACATTTTAAAAATACCTATAATTTAAAATGTATCATTGGTACAGATGAAGTGACATCATTGATTGTTGGTCAGTGGAAGGAGGAAGCAAAACCCCTTCTCAAAGGGATACAAAACCATGAGCAATGAAGTCATCAGCATCTTCTGTGGATTACTAAGACACATATAGGAAGCCAAGAATCCTGAGAGTAAAATGCTTAGTTCAGCCTTAATACAGCTTCCTTTCATGTGGGGAAAATTACTGTCACTGGGCAAAGCAGATTGGCCCATGGAGCAGGGGAGAGGTGCTGAGACAGCAGATGGGGAATAGAAATTACACAAGGTTTTTTTTGTTGTTTTCCCTGAAAATGTAAATATCCAAACCAAACTATTCTTTCTTGGAAGGTCTGTCCCAGTGCCTCAAAGAAGTTGCAGCAGAAGTAGCTCTTACTCTTCTCCTACAGCAAGAACCCCCTTCCCCAGGTTACACATCTCAAGATGTGCCATGGTATTTACCTTTAGAAAGCCAAAAGCTCTCTGAGCAGCCTGGCACTGGTGTATCCTCCCAACATCTTGGGGACAGCCCATCCTGAGAGAACAGAACCTCCACCAAGGAAAACAACAGCAAGGTCAGGCTGTCAGAACACTGAACCCAGGACACACAAGACTGCAGTGTACACAATTTTCCAAAGCCTGCAGGCACCAGGAAGTTCACATCCCACCAATCTGAAACATGCATGTCTCCAGGGAATATAAGGCCAGACTAAATGTGGGAGCCAAGTGTTAAAAAGTGACTTCTGCAAGATGTCAGAGGATGCTGAATGCAATATGGGGTCAAGGGTAAGGGAAACATGAATGTCCAGGCCATGGGTGGGCAAAGGGGAGTGAGAAAGAGCAAACACACACAAAATCTTGTCTCTCCTGGCTGTATGACCATCCTAAGTGTGGGAAGTGTGTGAAAGTCTGGATGCAAGCACAGCAGAGAGCAAGCACCCCAGCAGACAGAAGGGGCAGCTGTGATGTGTGCCCTGTCCTGTCCCATCTGCACACTGCAGACCCCTCGAGGAGCCAGCACAGAGCCCTGTGGAACCTGGGCAGGGCACACCACAGCCAGCTCACTCAGCCTTTGGGGAAGCTTGGATCAGAAATTTAAAACATCTTCAACATCTGCATTTCCTTCAGCAAAACAAGAACAATACATGTCCTTCTTCATATTCCAAATGTTCTGTGCCTTTCAACATTTAGGGTAGGAATCCCCCTTTAGGCACTAACCTTTACCATTTACCTATACCAGCCTTTACCTCAGCTACATGTGTTGAAATTAAAACTGCCTTAGAAAAGCAACACTTTGCATTAAAGCCTTAGAAAAGACAAAGAAGCTTTGAGGATTCCACACCTGTCCCACGAGTGCTGCACACACAGGTGCCTGTGCTTCACCACGGGGAGGATGCTGCCTCCACTAACACCTGCTTGCTAATGGCTTGGAATAAATTTTTGACTAGCAAGAAACCTTGGCTGCTCATATTCCTGAAGGATGCTGTACCAGCTTTGCTTGGCATTTGTTAGTGTTAATTATAATTCAGCAGCACACAGGCGTGTAAGCCTTGGCAGTGTCCTTGCAAGAATTATTTCAGTCACCCTTCTCTGTCTAGACAGATATATAAGGCATGTGCAGGGACAATCTGACAGTTCCAAACCTCTTTAGTAGTGAAATATAGTTATTTTTATCTTTTAGTGCAATGTCAGCAGAGAAAATCAGAAAAACAAACTTGTTTTTTCCCCCACATCCTTTGTAAACAATGGCTTCTAGTTTGCTTTTTCCTACCTTTCCTCTACATTAGAGCAGTGGTGTTAATTCTTCTTCTGAGGTGATAAGAGGCCTTTTTTTTTCCCCCTAAGAGCTCAAATCCTCATCTGAATAGAATACAAACTCCCAGTGACTTTAATTGAGTTAATTGTAAGGGAGAACAATGTACTTGCCCCTTCCAAGGGAACTTCCCATTTCCTTCTGCCAAGATTCTGCAGTAACTTTCCTTGGAGATAAAGTTTCCCCTATTTATCCACTACTTCAAATGCAGTAAAACCCAAAATACCTTAATGAATGCAGCTGTAAAGTGGTTTTGTTTGTCTGCCCTGCCAAGAGACTGAATCTGGATCCTTATGTACTCAACTGAGGGTGTGCTGGTGACAGCAACCTGCAATTACACCAGAGACAACCTTAGAAATTGGCTTACTGACTGGTTTTCATCAGCAAAATGACACTGGGTATCAATGCCCAGCTATACCTGATCCCAAAAGTAAGAATCCTTTACACAGATTGTGATCCTCATTCACATTCAAGTGTTCACTATCAGTATTTATAAAAGGGTTGTTTCAGTGCAGTTTGAAGGATCCTCTGATCAACACTCTGGCATGAAGTTGAGTATGGATTTCACATATTTTGCCTGGCTATAAAATCAAGTGCAGATCTGTACAAGCCTGAGACAGTTCTGCAGGACTTAGAGTGGGGTGAATTTACAGTAAACGAGTAGAAAAGCTGACTCTAGTTTTTCAGTTATTCCTGTTAACCAGAATTACCTCCTGGTTTGAAACACAGCAGCAATGTCTTTGGAATTCAAAGCTCATCTAAAATAAGCCCTCCCAGGAGTCCTTTTGTTCTGGTTTAAAAGAAAGAAATGGGGGGGAGAGGTGCCATGAATGTGCACCCACATGCTTCTAGCTGAGCATTGTCTTTGAGGCAATATTTGAAGCACAGCACAAAAGGCTGCAGAAAATCAGAGCAAAACCCTTCTCTCTACACAGGTGATGTGATGCTGGGCAGATCCATGTGTGGGAATTCCCTTCAGCTCCTCCTTACGTGACTGCATGGACAAGAGGCTGTTTCACCCACCAGCACTGGTACCTGTGGAGCCCCACACACCTGGCAGTGGGCCACAGGGTGCTGGGACATGGACATGGGTGCTGGAACACAGACATGGGGTGCTGGGACATGGATATGGGTGCTGGGACACAGACATGGGGTGCTGGGACATGAACACGGGTGCTGGGACACAGACATGGGGTGCTGGGACATGGATATGGGTGCTGGAACACAGACATGGGGTGCTGGGACATGGACATGGGGTGCTGGGACATGGACATGGGTGCTGGAACACAGACAGGGGGTGCTGGGACATGGACACGGGTGCTGGAACACAGACATGGGGTGCTGGGACATGGGTGCTGGAACACAGACATGGGGTACTGGAACACAGATATGGGGTGCTGGAACACAGACATGGGTGCTGGGACATGGACATAGGGTGCTGGGACATGGGTGCTGGAACACAGACATGGGGTGCTGGGACATGGACATAGGGTGCTGGGACATGGGGGCTGGAACACAGACAGGGGGTGCTGGGACATGGACACNTGGAACACAGACATGGGGTGCTGGAAAACAGATATGGGGTGCTGGGACATGGACATAGGTGCTGGGACATGGACATGGACACTGGGCAGCTGCTGGTCCCTCTGGGGAGGGGTTGGGGCCACAGCTCCAGGGGTGCCCTGGCCACATGTGTGCCATGATTTAAATCTGTTCACAGCCTTGCTGGGAGCAGTGGCTGTGTCCTCTCCAAGCTCCACAGGCTCACAGGTGAACAAACAGGTGCCTACAAATGGGAGCAAACAGAGGGATCAGGGACCCTCTGTGCTTAGAGGATAAACTGGGTACAGGCTGGAGCTGCACTCACTAAATTGCAGTACCCCCCACATTTCCCAGCCTCACAAACCAGCTCCAACAGCTCCACATGGCACAACCATTGCCAAATCCTGCAAGACTACAGCTGAGCTCCCCTCTCTCCTGGTGTGATGAGACCTGCAGCACTTGCAGCCCATTTGGGGCTAGCAGCATGTGGGGCACACCCCACTCTGGCCCCAAGCAGCCCTGCTGCCCCCAGGCATGGTGACATCCCACCAGAGAAGGAGCAGCAGCTGTGCTTAGGCTGTTGGGCAGAGGGACACAGGTTTGCCTGGAGTTACCAGCATCAGCTCACTTCCCTGCAGAGCTCAGCCCAAAGCATGCATGACAGAAGCTCCAAGGCAGCCAGGGCTTCTGGCTTTTGGAGTTCATTTCTATTTCTAACAGTTCCAAGTATGTGTTCAATCCTGTCCATTCTGCAATTCAGGCTGAGGAAATTATATAAACAGCTCAGTTCGGCTCCAGGATCAAAAAGATACATGAGCTTTACAGGGATTCTTCCTTCTATCTCTTTTAAAACTAAATATTTGTTTCTATTTGTCTAGAAGAGAGAATGAGTAAGCTTGGTTCCTTTCCAAGGATCCAGCATGTGGGGTTAAAAAAAGAAGGGGAAACATCCCACTCATTATGAAATAGTCTAAAAAACAACAACAGGAAAAGAAAAAAAGCCAATCCCATAACTTCTGGACTCTGAAAGGCTAAAAAAATAACTGCTGAACTAAAGAGAGGACCAAAATGCTGATACTGCCAGAATTCAGTTAGGTTAGACCCATCAGTCTGCATGTGCCAGGTCCAGATGGCTGCTGGCAGCTCATGGCTCTTCCCCCACAGACCCACACGTGTGATCATTTTTCCTGCTATTTAGTAGTAAACAACATGTTTACAGAATTTGGGCAACCTTTTATTTTTTTTTTTTAAAACGAGGATTAATTACCAAATTGGTGTTTCACAATTCCTGTGATGAGAGAGACCTGGCCATCATCAAGGAGCCTGGTTAGCAGGGAAGGCATTCCGGGATTCGATTGCTCATGTGTTATGGTTGAATGAATAAATATATCCCATCTTATTTTCAAATCTGGCATTTGTGGATTGATTCCTGAAGTAGCTGCTTAGTCAGGTGAAGCATCATGGGACTCATGGTTAAACCACAAAACACTTTTTTCCTGCCTAACTATTTTAGCTGACTGAGAAACACAGTTTCATAACATGTTTTTTTAACCAAAGGTGTCCTCAAGTCTCACAAAGACAGTGCAAGAGCTTCAGGAGTCTTCATGCCTCCAAAATAAGAGATGTGCTTTGGTGCTCACCTTTTATCACAAAATCTGATTTTTAGAATGGGATTATTTTAGAAATCTCATTTTGTGGGCATATGAAGAGGTTGAAGCTTCACAAACTGCCTCAGTGTTGGTCACGACAGGGGTCTTTCTCATGGCCCTTTAAGGTACAATGGGCTTAAATAAATATTTACACTGTGCCCACACCTGCAGCAATCTAAGCAGCAGGGATGCACAAGGAGCCCAGTCCAGCCTAGAAATCAGCCCTTTTCTGAGCAGCACTGCAAATCTCAGCTCGGGTACAGACACAGACCTACCCCAGGTACTCCAGCCTGGAAACACTTTTCAGCCTGAAATCAGGGAAGAGAGCATGCAAGGCAGACAGACCCAAATTTTAACTATGAGAAAGAGAAAGAAGGTGCTGGGGTAATAAAAATACCCCAAGGGCTTGCTGCCCACCCAGGGCACAGCAGGGCTCACCCCAGAGCTCTGTTGGGTGGGAGAGCTGCTCACCAGTTCCATGTGCTGGACACTGTCCCTGTCCCTCACTGGGACACCTGCCACCACCTGGAAAACAGCTTCCCTGGGATGGACATGCAGCCAGTCTCCTCTGTCAGCCAAAAGGGCAGGCGGGGGCAAAGGGAAAAAATGCACTTAAGGGCTTGAGCACAAGAGAGATGGTCTGCAGCCAAGAGTACAGTCTTCAGGGGAAAACAAAGAAATGTCCTTTGAGGTTCTCTTTCTGCTGTAAAAAAAAAACACAGCAAATCCTCAAAGCCAAAGAAAATCAGATCTTTTTTGCTTTGTCTGGAAACAACGGCTGCTTATTACGGAGGTCTGATCCAGGGACCCCGGGTGACCTCTGAGGACTTTGAGTCAGGTGCCAGGATGGCTTAAAACCAGGGATTTTCTCTTCCTTGCCCTGTAAGGCTGAGGTACAACCAGTCCCATACCCACTCGTGTCTCCTGAGGCAGCTGGTTCACCCAGAGCTGCTGCAGGAGAGGGAAGCAGCATCCAGCAGACATTTCACCAGGGGCACAGATTCAGGAATTAGAAAGTAATCTCCAACTTGAACCAGAGCCACAGTCTAAAGAGACCTGCTTCCTCCACTTTACAGTGAAGTTTATTATTATGGTTTCCATTTTCTCCCTGGCTGTTTCTTCAATGTCAGTTTAGAATAACTAAGGATAAAGTTAAATCATCTTTTAACTCATGTTTCCCCAAATTTCAGCATACACATTTACAAAATAATTGCCCCTATGTCTTTCCTTCATCCAGTGATCCTCATTGCCACCCTCTTTTAGACAAAAAAGGGTCCAAACTAGAAACCTTTGGTACAAACCTCAGAACCAAAGCTACAGATATAGGACAATTCTTATATGGATAGAAAGGATCTCTCACAAAAGACCCCAACACCCATTTCTGTCTGTGAGAGGCACTTGTGCTGTGCAAAGCAGAAAGCCACATGAAGTTTACACTTAAAAAGAAAAACTAAACACCAAGATAATTAGCTTTTTGGTTTTTTCCTCCTCCCTCCCTCTTAAGTGGCTCAGCATGTAACACCAAGATGCCTGAACCATGGTTTGCTTTCCTTGTGTCACCAAAACCTTCCAGGATTTAAATGTATTCTTTGAACTTCCTGCATTCCTGGTAAAAATGGAAAATATAAATTTGGCTTAGAGAAAGGAAGCACCACTTTCATCATCTGCCTCTCTGCATTCTACAAAGCTCAGGAAGTCAAAATTTTTCCAAAGGATTCCCTGAAGTGACCTACCACCCCTCTCTGCCTGCAGAGTGAGAAATGAGGGAAAACCAGTTCATTTTGGTGAAATCAGGGGGTCTACATGCCTGCACCTTTACTTTGCTTTACACATGGGCAGCAATAAAGGAAAGCTATTTTGGCCTTTTTCTGTTTTTTTCATCAAAACAAAACAAAGCTATCTACAGGATGGAAGAGGGGACAGGCTGTTCTAAAATAATAAATCAAAGCCACACAAGGACCCATCAGATACTGCCCTCTAGATTCTAACCAGCTCCAGCTGTGTCATAACACAGCACAGCTCAAACATGGATCTATTTTCAGATGATCTGGCCTCAGACTGGAGGAAATGAAAGAAATGCACCAGAGCCATATTCCTGGAATATTTTTAGGATGGAGTCCCAAGACATTTGGCCGTTTCATAAGGGTGATTTGCATTGCGTTAGCACATTTCATCCCCTGAAGTCACCATCACAAAAAGAGCTTGTCACTCCCCCAGATGCTGGGAACCAGCTTTGGTACTGTACTGCACTGACTGCCACCTCCCTGAGGAATGAGAAAGGCAATAGAAAAGGAAACTAGAGGGTGAAAGAATTTTTTAAAAATAAAAAAAAACCACAGCTGTGACCCTCTTGAGTTGCCAGGTCATTTGGGAATAGGAGTGCTACAGGCTAGGGTGCACATGAGCAGGCTGAATGAAGCAATGAAATCAGTGTAACCAGGATTGAAAAGATCAAAAAGATCAAGAAAAGCACCTACTCTGGAGTTTGTGGAGGAAGAGATGGAAATAACTACTTGCCCACAACAAAGGGCTTGGGAAGAGTTGTGAGAAGCAAAGGTATTAGAACTTACCCTCTCTGTAAATATTGGAAAGATGAAGGGGGTTATTTTCTCTTTAAATTAGTGGCATTTAACAGTTTCCTATTTAGTTCTGCACTTCAGTTCTGTTCATTTCATTTTATAGATAAGAAACATTTTTTTTTTATTGGTGTGCCTAATCAGGCCAACGTTTTCTTATGTTTTTAACAAAAAATTTGGTCCTTGAAGGAGGAAAGTTTAATATACACTCACAAAAAGTCAGTGTTTAGTTGGTCTCAATGTTTCAAACATTGGATCTGCTGACACCAGACTGTCTAAAACCTGACACTTCTGCCCCTCTGTTACTGTCATTCACCAATCCCCACAGTGCATTTCATACATTTTTACCATTGTGTTTATCCTGCTTGTTTTCTTTTGGAAATGGCTGGATGAATCAAACCCAAGAAGTCTTTGGGTTTTTTTCACCAACATATTGGCATTTGCAGTTCTGGCTCTCAGGTAAAGCAAAAACATCAGATAAAGTGTTAAAAATTGTTCTGTTTTGGCAATGAGCAGGCTTCCTGGGATAAGCAAAAGCATAAAAAGGACAAGGGAAAGGCAAAAAAGCAGGCAAGAGGTTTCCTGTTCTTGAACATGTGGCAGATAGAGATCTGCACGTACACACGTCCATACCTCATTTACAACCCTCAGAACACTCCTCCAGTTCAACCCTGAACTCTCAGAAGCAAAGACACTCAGAGAAATGTGATCAAGCAGGCAAAGGAGGGGAGACTTCCCTGAGTGGTGGGATGGAAAGCGAGTCACGTAACTTGGAGATGAGATTTGGCTGGAATAGAGATACTAAAAGTGCATGTCTGGGGCTCTGACTGCCTGGGACAGGATGAATAACACTTGTTCAATATTGTGAGCAACACACAACATTGGCTCCATCAGGTGCAGTATGAGTCCTGGCCAATTGGGTATCATCTAGTGCTGGGGTTTCTGGTTGTCCTGGATGTCAGTCCTGGCTGTATTTTAGTAAAGGGAACCTCCAAGCTGGTGAATGTTTTTCTAGAAAATAGCCCTACCATGTTTATTGACATGGTGTGTCACATAGCTGATGAACATGGAAGGGCACAGTCCAAATCCTGACCTCACTGCTGAAAATCTGGGGTAAACTAACGAGGGAATGCCATAGAGTACAACTGAAAATTACATATTTTTTTCCTTGGGCTTGAAAAAACAAGAGAGTTCCATCCAGTGAGTCAGTCTCCCCCAAATGTTATTACTCCTATTTAAAAACAACCCCTCTGACATTTTGGTCAACATCTACGTGAGCTGAACTTTCAAAGGGAGTGAGAGAACTTGGAATTTAAAACTTTCCTGTTCATAATATGGGAACCAAGCTGAAATCCCCACATGCTGCTTTGGTAAGTTTGTCTCTTACAGACTGAAGTTTAAACTTCAAAGGACCATAAAAAAGGCACAGCCCCTATTTAGCCTCCAACCCATCCCAAGAATAAATCACAGGAGGTCAGTGCCTCTTGCTCTCAGTCAGGATACAGCTGGTTTTTCTCTCACAAAATTTCTCCCAACAACTTGCCCAGCACTTGGCTGAATCTCCTCTGGCACAAAACCTGCTTTAGGACAGGTCACCTCATCTTCAGTCAGCAGCACTGCTGAAGAGAGAGGAGTGAGAAATGCCCACACATCTCCCTGGTGCTGAGAGGAGTAGAGAAAGAGCTGCAAGGGATCTGCCCATGTCTCTGTCACTTTCTCCCAGCTCAAGCTGTTTTCCTTGAACCCCCATTCCCCACCAGCTCCCTGCAGCTGTCTCTCACTCCTCTTTTCTTAGATTTTAGCTTTTTTTTAAGTTTTCTGCCTTCATCTCAAGCCCAGTAAACACACCCAACCCCCACAATGACAATCATGGCTATTGGGTGAACATCCAGCCAATTTTCTCAGGGCCTTGTTAATGAGGACAGCCTCTTCTGGAGGACTGCTTTTTGCAGGGATTGTAACGAGTCAGGTGTGTGTTTAGCTAACTAGAGTCAGGGGTGTTGGGATTTAAATCCTTTCCTAAATACTGCTATTTAGGAAATGCCATTAAAAATTCAAAAGCATAGGCCATATCTTAATATAAATTTAAAATTTTTATCCACATCTCCTTAGGCAAAAAGAATGATTTTTGGTTTTGTGAAGCTCAACAAATTACAGGAGGGATCCTACCCTGAGGTACAGATCTGCTGATCCTTATGAAATCAAGGTCTGACTCAGACAGCATTTGGCTTGCAGACAAATGCATTCAAGCAAAAAAAAAAAAAAAAAAAAAAAAAAAAAAAAAAAAAAAACTTCCTGCATTTAAACACAGTACATCATTTTATCATCTCTTTTCCCACCCTACATGTTTCATGGAGGAATCACATGCCAGTTCAGTTCCTACCTTTTTCATCTCTTCCCAAGCTCTCTATCACAGACTATTGTGTATTTTGTATTTTCCTGCTGCTGTGCCTTGGATGCACATCAGGTCAGGAGATGCCCCCTGAAGACCCCCAAGCCCCCCTTCCTGGGCCAGGAGAAGGGTAAAAGCAGGGAAAACCCCTCAGGTTTCACATGCCAGGCTGCAAAGTGACAAACAGCCTGGTTTGCCACATCCACCTGGGACTGATGCTCAGATTGCTCTAATTCCTGCTGCCATGTGATCATCTCAGGAAGGATGTGCCTCCTGAGTCACCCAGTTAATCCCAGCTGCAGAGGACAGCAAGGGAGCAGGTGAGGAAGGAAAACTTCAGGGCTTTAGGATCACTTGGACATGGCAATGCCAGCACAGGCTTCACCCAGCTGCACTGAGTGGTGCAATCTGCAACCTGGTGCTCTGGCAAGTGTTCTAGCTGCTTTCCAATTATAAAAACAAATGTATATAAATCTTGTGGCTTTCATCTATGGGTTGATCTAGTAGTCTGTGGTTAGTTTAAGGGATTTAAATAGACAGGAGGGAATTCAAATAGATCTGCTGAGTTCTGTTGTGTGGATGATTAACTCTGAATCACAGATGTTATCAGGAGGGGCAGGTTATGAAACCCAAGTAGCACTTTACATTATTATTATTGGAAGTGGTGGTGGTGTTCCTTGTATTGCATCCAGATCTAGGGGATGGAGGGGTCAGAACTCGTGCATGTACAAGAACAAGAAAGCGTTCACAGCCTTAAACTGTGAGCTCCACTTTGAAATTCTAATTATGCCTTCCTGGACATTTATCAATCTGGGAAGCAAGAGGAAAAAGCTAATCTGAAAATGAAACAATTTAGGAAATATCTCTAAACTGGGCAAGACTGCAACAAGCACATTCTAGCCTTGTCTTGTTATCTTTGTTTTTCTCCAGACCTTATCACCACTAAGGAATTTAATCGCAAAAATGACAAGTAGCTGAAAGTATGAATCAGACTGGCATTGACTAATAAGCCATAGGAAAAGATCTACCTACACAACCTTGGCAAATACAAATATAATGAGTCCCCCAGAGCCTGAGTGCAGACTTGGGCTGTGGAAGTTTGTCTGCTCTGAAATCTCCATCTCTGGATGGGCTGCAGCCTCCTGGAGGCTTGGTGTCACCCAAGGTCAAAACAGTCCAGGATTTTTAAAGAAAAGTTTAGACACAAGCTCATTCTGGGCTCTTGAATTTTCAGATAATTAAGATTGTTCACTGGTGAACATATAACAAGCCCCTGCACAGGTCTTCAGCCCATGAAATGGAGGAGTTGAGCAGTGAACCTGTGCCCATCCCTGCACAAACACCACAGCAGGAGAAAGGCTGAGCACATGCCTGAGCACTCACATGGGCATCTGCCCTTTGTGTGCTGACAAGAAATTTGGCCCTCCCCTCCCTGATTTCTTTTATAAGACTCTCATAAGGATCCAACTGCTTCATCAAGGCACCAAAGAACTCTGTGCACCTCACTGTACACCTCCAGGCACAGTTCCCTGAATTCTCCCTTGTCAAAGCACGGCAGAGAGCCCTAAGAAGGGAAAACCCTTCCCTCTGAGCCTTAGCAGAGCATGTGTAAAGGTATTTCCCTGTTCTCATTAAAAGCAAGGAATGCTTGATCTAACTGCCACTGCTTTCAGGCTGCCTCAACAACATGAGTTATTACACTATACTTCAGATATGTGCTTTGAAGAGATATAATTCTTATCTTTAGATGTGCTGATAGCACAAAGAAGCCTGGCTGACTTACTGAACAGCCCTGTGCCTTTGATAATAGTATTTGCCTTTGCTTAGAAAATTTGCACAGGCACAATGCCTGGGTCATTAAATTGTAGGATTAAATTTCTGATTACTGTATGAAATGCCAATCTTTGTACTGCTCTGCAGCACCCAAAAGAAGGCACTTGCAACCAAATAATGTTTTCCATCCTCTCCTCCATCTTGTAACAAGCTCAAAGTTCTCTATGGACCTTTGTTCTTCAGGACAGTAATTTTGAGGAAAGCCCTTAACTAAGTCTTACAGATAATTCTCAAACTTCTGTGAAACAGAAAAAAATACCAACAACCCCTCCCCCCCAAACAAAAGGAAAGGAAAAATACAAACAGCTTGGAGAGGGTGAAGTCATGGAAACCACTCCAACAAAAGATAAAACCCATGGAGAAGGTATCTGAGAGTGCATAAAGGTTTTGCACACACTTTTCCTGCCCTGAAAGAAACCCTCAGCAGATCTGGACTGATTCTGGAGCACACTTCATTGCTAGGCATTAAAATTGCAGCCTGTCCTCTCCTGTTCACTTGCCAAAACATTCAGAGTTACTTGCCCTGCACTACCCTTTCCAGAAGCATCAACACCCATCCTCCTGCTCATCCTCTCAGGGAAACTCCCAGGCATGAGACAGACCCCTCTTATCTGTAGCTTAATCAGACATTTCTGCTGAGCCTGCAATGTTCCCCAGCAGCCTGAAAACACAACCTGCAGGTCTCCACCAGGGCTTTGTGTTTGCCCATCAGCCAGTGAGACACACAGATCCCCTGACAGATGCAAACCAGTCCAACTCTCCCTGGGAGAAACGCTGGCAGCACATGGAGACACTGGAATTCTGTTTGGTTCTGCCACCGAGTTTGATGGAAGCAAAGAAACTGAAGGATTGCTCTGGAGTTGCTTTGAATCAGTGGGAGGAAGGCACAAGTACTGCAGGAAGATCAGAGGAGGGAGGGAGGGAGGAAGTGGGGAAGGAAGGAGGGAAGTGGCGGAAGGAAGTGGCGGAAGGAAGTGGCGGAAGGAAGGAAGGAAGTGGAGGAAGGAAGTGGGGAAGGAAGGAAGGAAGTGGCGGAAGGAAGGAAGTGGCGGAAGGAAGTGGCGGAAGGAAGTGGCGGAAGGAAGTGGCGGAAGGAAGTGGCGGAAGGAAGTGGCGGAAGGAAGTGGCGGAAGGAAGTGGCGGAAGGAAGTGGCGGAAGGAAGTGGCGGAAGGAAGTGGCGGAAGGAAGTGGCGGAAGGAAGTGGCGGAAGGAAGTGGCGGAAGGAAGTGGCGGAAGGAAGTGGCGGAAGGAAGTGGCGGAAGGAAGTGGCGGAAGGAAGTGGCGGAAGGAAGTGGCGGAAGGAAGTGGCGGAAGGAAGTGGCGGAAGGAAGTGGCGGAAGGAAGTGGCGGAAGGAAGTGGCGGAAGGAAGTGGCGGAAGGAAGTGGCGGAAGGAAGTGGCGGAAGGAAGTGGCGGAAGGAAGTGGCGGAAGGAAGTGGCGGAAGGAAGTGGCGGAAGGAAGTGGCGGAAGGAAGTGGCGGAAGGAAGTGGCGGAAGGAAGTGGCGGAAGGAAGTGGCGGAAGGAAGTGGCGGAAGGAAGTGGAGGAAGGAAGGAAGGAAGGAAGGAAGGAAGGAAGGAAGGAAGGAAGGAAGGATGTGCTGGTGTCCTCCTCGCTGAGCAATCCCACCCGAGCGGTGCCTCTGAGCTCTCTGGAGGATTCACAGCTCACAGCGCTGCCAATTTCAGCTGAGTCATGTGAATTCATCCCAACCAGCTCCTGCCCACCCCAGGAATCTGGGCGTTCCAACCTTCTAACAGATGTCTGGACTGGCACAAGATCTGCTGGGTCTTTCTGCCATGCCTCAGATGCAGGGAAAGTGTTCATCATGCAAATATCCAACATTAATGCTATCCAAATCCTGGTACACACCTCCCTGTCAAATTCTTGATTTCCCCTCTGACCTTCCTTTAGCCAGCCTAGTGCAGCTCACTCTGAAAGGGTGAGGGCAGCCTGCAAAGGCAGCATCCTGGATACAGCCACCCATCAGCTTACACTGACAGGACTAAAACACTTTAATTGTTCACTCAGGTTATTTCTGAAATTATTAACCCTAGAAGATTGCTGTAAAAGTTCATCCAAATGTGATTTCATTTGCATCTTGTGTTTGGCACAGATGCTACTATATTAAGAGAACATTTTTTGGAGGTTATGCAGTATTTTGAATTTTAAAAGAACAGATAAAACATAAAGCCACTTGAGACAGGTAAGAGTCTGTTTTTCTATCTCTCATTACTCTGGGCTCCACAATCTGAGATTTCTTTCATTCCAGAAATCATTGGAATACAATGCTTGGTAGAGGTCATACATGAAATTGCTTAGGCAGGCTCTTATTTTCCTTCAAACTCCTAAAACCACTTTTTCTGTTTAATTCCTTCACCCTTCCATGGGAATCTCATTTCTCCATGTTTTTCCATGCAGTCTGGAGATTTCACTATTGCATCAGCCTTAAGTCTCACTAGTGAGCATCCAGCATACTTGAGGTATAGGCAGAGCAGCCACACAATTCATTCCAAATTTTTTCTTAGCAAGATGCTCTAAATGAAAATGAGTCAAATTGTGGTTTTCCTTTGTTACAGTTTATTTCTTGCTTATAATTCTTCAAAACAGCTACCTTGCCAACAGTTTCTGGATCAAAAAACTCTACAAACATTTGCCCAGTTCAAATAACTGGTTTCATACAAGGCAAAAGGAACCACAACCACATTGTGGTTTTCAATAGTAAAATGTAGTTAAATTGATGCTTGAACAAGAGCTAAAGTTAAAGCTGAACTTTACCAAAGCCCTGGTGCTGCCTTCAAATTTAAATTCATGCTTGAAGATTGTGGGCCAAAGCTTTGGCAAGTGTGAGCTGGCCATCAGTGACTTGGCAGAAGATTTAGCTCTGCACTAGCCAGGAGAGAGCTCACCATTTAAGACAGATAATAATTGCAAAACTTAGGTTGTCCATGAGCAACTAGTAGGTTTTCCTCTTCCTTAAAGTGAACAAAGATACATTAATAGAGAGAAAAGTGATTTAATTCTAACAATTCCCTTGTGACAGGAGTGTCCAGACACTGATCATGCAGCAGCTCAGCCATGGCCCTACAGCTCCTACATGTTTGAGTCAAGGTGTGTGTCACTCTGGAATGGGCATGTATAAAGAGGAAACCCTGCCCTTCTCAGGTGCATTCCCATGGGCCTTCATAATGGCATCAAAGGACAAGGTCTTTAAATTTTTTTTCAGCTCCAAAGTTCAGGGGAACTAAATAGAGCTCAAGCTTTGGCCAAATGTATCCTACCCAAAGCCACAGCAGGGGCACTCTGCTGCAGGAGCAGTGGATGGGTGTAGGGTTTGGATAATACTGGAGGGACCTGGGAGCCCTCCAGGTTTACCAGCAGAACGTGCTGCTTCATGTCCCCAGTGCCTTTGCCTTCTTTCATGCCAACTATCTCAAACCTGCTTTGGCAACCCGAGCCTCTGTTGTGTGTAATCAGGTCAGGTTTCACTTGCAAGCCTCTTGTTTTTTTACCACAGTCTGTTTTTAGCAATAACTGAGGACTCAGACAAACTGCAGGAGCCAAGGTGAGGGCCAGGCTTCCTTGTGGTGCTCGTCCCTTGCAGCATCTCCTCTGTGCACCATGGCAATGCCCACCCCTGCTGAGCTGACTGGGATGTAGAACTCTCTCCTAACAGTGGAACCAGTGCAAAGCACAAGTAATTTCACTAAAGTAAGAACAGCACTAAAAACCATAAATGAAATCAAGCAAAATGAAGAAGATTGCAAGGGAAAAAGCAGCATCTAAAATGGATATACCCTGTCTTTATACAATGCTAAGAAAACATGGGAAATAAACACAGCACAGGCTGCAATCTTGCTGTGCTGAGACCTAACATTTTAAACCTTTAGTTAGAAAAACACAATAATTCCAGTGCTGTTTGGATTACAGAAGATGCAAAGTTCTGTGCACATTCTGATGCATTTCTGCACTTTATATATATGGAAGATAAATTATGTGTGCAGCAACTAGTACAAATAAATGAACCAGAGCCAGAGCTCTTCTGGAGGGATTTCAGGGACAGCAGGCCAGGACTTACTTGGATTCTATTTCAAAACTTTCTGGAAAGAGAAACCTCTCTGCACATCAAAAAAGCTGGAATAGAGTGAAAGCAGAAGCATCTCTTTGCATCAGTTAGTGTCAACCTTTAAAACCTTGCTTCCACACTCTCAGAAATTGCTGAGACCTTCAAAGGGTCACTCATGAACATTTTGGGAAAATGATCAAGGTCCAGACCTTTGGAAAACAGAACATTTTCTATCAATATAGGGCAGTACCTGTTGAAGTTGCTGGGGTCCAGGATGATGTTTTCAGGTGCTCTGCCTTTCCACTGGAGGAAATAATCCTGCTGGAGCATGACAACAGGCTGGCACTGCACTGCAACCTGGCAGTGGACAAGGTCAGGTTCTTGGGGCATCTGTCCTGGATGTAAAGCTGAGGGTGAAAGGAAAATGACAAACATATCTATTAAACCAGCCAGGCACAGCCATAACATGTGCATTTGATCATCATTGCCTGTAAATGGTTTCTGCCAATGAAGAGTTCAGAACATTTGGAAAGTCACTGAAACGTTTCCAGCTCAAATAAAAAGGTAAACCAGAAATAGCATCTACAGCCATCCACAGGGACACCATGGAGTGAGATATGAGATGTACAGTGCCATAAAAATGTTCACTATTCAAAATCTTTCGGGAGAAGGGTAATCAAGGAAGCATCACAAAGTAACTCTTTTTTTATTAATTCAAATAACTGCACTTTAAAAACAGGCTTATTCCACTGAAAATACAGAAAACTGAAGTTGTTTCAATGGACTTTGGACTAGGCCCAGTTATCTAATAGAATCCACATCTTTGCTCTCAAGTAGCAGACTAGGCTGAAATTCTGGGGGCTAAAACTTGATATCCTGACTATATGACCTTATAGACTAAATAACAAAGTCCAAGGCTTCAGCAGAGCTCTTCTTGCAGGAACCAAGAGATGCCTCTGACCTGTAGCTCAACTCTACAGACCAATTGCAAAACCACACTCCAGCTATATGCTTTTTCTGCCCTGCCATCATTCAAACAAAGGCAAATTCATGTGGCAAACATTGGTTTTAAGGCTAAACATATGATGCTCCCCTGCTTTCCCCCATGTGAAATTCCATTGCAAAAGGAGGATGCACAGCTAGTCATACAAATCTGTCTCTGCATGCAGGGCTGTTTTCAGCAGCTTGTCATGTTCCCTGAAGGGTTTCAGATGCACAAAGGACAGATGAGGACATCTATAATCCTGCTGCCTTCACTCTCCTACAGTGTAGAATAACACTCTTTGCATCAAGAACTTGAAACATCCAACACAGAAATCCATGGTAGCTCAGAAATGTCTAAGCTTCTACATGAGCATACATCCATCAAAATTATTTTTAAACTCAATTTGTGTCTTTGAGGTAGATCTAAATGGAAGCAGTAGTTTCTTATCAGACTTTAATTTCACAAGGATACAGGTGCAGCCAAGACTAGCAGAGAGGTTGACTCCATCTATCAGGATATCTGCTAATGCAGGGCACTCTCATCTCCAGATCTGTTTATCCTCCTCTTGTCTACACAAACTGAAGCTCTGCAAACCCAGACTATCTCTCATTGGTTTGTATGTGGGCTTATTTTAGTTATGGCTTCAAGTGAGTTCAGCCCTAGTTCCAGTTTCATGCTCAGAAGGATCTTGCAGTTGTGCCTGCTCCTGGTGTTGATTTTGAGCTCCTAAGAGTCTCCAACAGATGGACCACATTTGCCTACCCCTCCTCTCACCCCTGGATCCAGCAGCCTCATGCTGAATGCTTAAATTAAACATTTGGATCTCATGCCAAAGGAGCAGCCCAGAAGTGGTTGTGAAAGTTTCTCGGATATTCAGTCCACTCCTCCTTTCACACCATTGCACTTCAACAATGAGAAGCTATTCTGAGTGGTATCTGCAGATACTGGAAGATTGAAGTGGATTCCAGAATGACATTAACATAAATTTTTCCTGATGGCTGAAATTATTGATCAAGTAATTCACTCCAAACAGCATCTCTGGGCAGTAACCCATTTGCTCAGTCTTGATGGATCAAGAAAGACTGACTTATTTTACAGTGTGATAAAAATGCCTTTTTTATCTATGAAACCAAGAAGAAAAACCTATTTTGCATTCACATTCAAACCATGGTTGGAAAGCCAGTAACACACAACACCATAACCCTCATTTCAATCTCACTTGGCCCTATCAGGATGGAGTAGTGCTGAGGTTGGAGCAGGGGCTCCATCAGGTGCATTCAGACTTGAAATCCCATCAGTGTTTTAATTGTTCTCAATCCAAACAGCATTTTCTAGTGAAAACCAGTTGGAATGAACACTTACGTTGCACTTACTACAAAATTAAATGCACCAGTGAAAAGCCAAGAAAGGGAGGAGATGCATTCAATGAGTCCCAAAGATTCCTAGATTACAGGTTACCAAGAGCAAAAGATTCCTATGTGCTTTAAGCAATTTGAGTAAAGACTTAAAAAAAAAGGGAGTGAGAGATCTATGCATGGCTTAAGCTGCTTGCTATTATGAATGAGCCCAAAGAAGTGCTGGAATAGTTTACAGAATGCTTCAAGAAGGTGATAGGGAAAGGAGGTCAGAGATTTGTTGGTAGCATTTTCCTCCAGTGTAGGGACCAAATCACAGGTCTGACATTAAGGATAATGATCACAGCTGCTTGGAGAATGAAATGGTGATAACTAGGACAAGGAAAATGCAGTATATGCATTATAGAAATGTTTGTAAATTTGTAAATGACTTGTAGAGAGTGATTTGTTCTCCTGCAGTGACAGTGGCCACTGAGTGGATGCTCTCCAGAACTGCAAAACAGCAAGAGTGTGATTTTCAGTCCCATAGAAATACAACAGTCTATCTGACAGATCTCCAAACGTGTTCCTTACTAAAGGAGGTTACAGCCCTGATCAAGAAATCCAGATCCTATGTGAAGAGACTGTTTTGCCCATGTGGAACATCACTAAGTCAACAGGAATTAAAAATTCATCCACTTTCTAGAATGAACAATTCATCTTCCTTAGAAATACCTCCATAATTTCTGGTTACTTCTATCAAAATCTTTAAAAGAAAATGGGTCACAAAGAGATTTTAAAATAAGAGAAATGGTGACAGAATAATGTGGTAGGAGAAGAAGAGCTGGTTAAAACATTTAAAAATGTGAGCCTTCTAATAGCTTGGGTGGTTTAATGGACATAGTTGTCATTTTAGCTGCTTGACACTTCATGCTGAAGAGATGTGTCAGATTCCCCCATGCTTACATGGCAATTTTCCCAAGTAGATTGTGAAACTGAGAAGATAAGTTCTTTACAATTCAGGGGGATCTGCTATTTAACTGGAGACTGAGTATGAAGATAAGCAACATGCCAAGTATTGGAAATGACAATCTTGATTTCTGAGAAAAGGTTTTCTTGCTTTCTTGTTTCATTACACTTGCTTTTGTCCTGTCACGCTGTCAGCTGTCATGCTGGGGCAAAAAACCTTAAAAATGAGAAGATCAAAACATACCTTCTCCCTTTCTGGTTGACTGACTGTTCAACAAATGTTAATATCTTAGAGAAAAACATTTTCTCGATGAAATTTCCAAGTGCAGGCATAAAATTCTTGCAGAAAGAAAAAAATGTAGCTTTCTTTCTCTAAGACATGATGCTGGTGCTGTCTCTGGCATCAGGAAAACTACTTTGATTTCAACTGATGTACATCAGAGACCCAAACTGAACCTCTCTATCCAAATAGAGACACCATGAACTGAAAAACATCTAATAATCCTCAAGCACCACAGACACCCTGGGACTGTACACTTTCCTGTGGCTGGAAAACCACTGCTCACTCCCTCCTGCATCTCTTGCTTGCTTTACATTTAAGAGCATCAGAACCAAAGGCAGCCACAGAGGCACTGAGCCCACAGACCCAAAGATGTGAAACCCAGAGATGAGGGATCAGCACAAGTGCAAACATTCACTGCAAGAACAGAGTTAACAAAAATGGAATAATTTCTATTTCAGCCAAGGGCGGTGAAGGAGTGACTAAGTGAACTGGTGTAAAATCAACAGCATTTCCTAGAGTATTTTAGAATTGCAAGGCATCAATTTTTTTTAATTCAAAATGACACTAATTTGGCTGTGTGGCAGTCTCTTATGACTGTCTAACACCTTTTTAAGCTTATAAAAGAAAACAGCACATACTGCCAAAAACTCTGCTTATTTTAATAAAGACTAATACCAAAAAAGAGAAGTTTTGCAGCCTCCCCTGATGTGTTGCTGTGAAATCTGTGGGCAAACAGTAAATGCACAGTTTCAACTGCCCAGTGGGAACCAAGGCACTTGTCTTACAATTTATATAAAAATCAGAAAAGGTTTAGAAATCTCATTTACATTGTAAGAAGTACTGCAGGTGTCAAGGAGTCCCCAGTTCTGTGCCACTGGAAATCTCACACACCTACATGGAGAGAACTGTGAAGCCTCTCCCTACGTTTTTCTTTCTTTATTGGCCTTTGCAACAGCTGAAAATCAGGTTGATGGGACACCCAGGACCTTGGTGCCCCAATGATGAAGTCTGAGTGACTCAGAGACTGCCAGAAGATGTGACAGGTGCTGACAGCTCTTGTGATTTCCCTGTGAGTTTCCCTCTATTTTAGTGTTCCTCCTTTAAATAAGCCTTGCTTTATTTACAGTACAACATGAGAGTTTCAGCTGCCATTAAAGAGCAAAGGGGTTGGTCCTGTTTGGACAACAACAACCCTACAGACTCCAGGATCAAAAAGAGAGGACTAAAAGACCTGGTAGTTCTTGCTTAGAGAATTTCATGATTTTAAGGTGGTCCCCAAACCATGAGGCATTACTGAGTGCTCCCTGCTGAAGGGAACCCTTGGACACCACAAGGAGAACGAGATTTGATGCTCCTTGGAGACTTCCTTGAGGAGGAAGGACCATGAACCAACCACAGAGGGTGGGAATGTCAGCCTGAGCTGCCAGATTAAAGCACCCTCAGGAAAGCCCATCCCCAGGATTGTTGGATCTAGAAATGCTGCCAGAGGAATTGTTTTTCCCCAGGCGTTTCCTTTCTTGGGCAAATTACATCCAGGAGAAGAGGAGCATGAAATGGGAATGAAAGAAACCAAGCAGAAAGGAATTAACTGTACTCCAGGCACTTAGCTCAGAAAGGATTTGCCTGCAATGTTAGCTGAAGGACTTGGATCCCAGTTTTCCATGCCAAGTTGCCCATCCCTAGACTGACTGTCTTGGGCTCCATTCAGCAGTAACACAGGAGTCACTATTTCCTTCAGCTGAAAGGATATTTTCACCTGCTTGCACTAGGGGAGAACACAAGTTCTTGTCTACCAGAGCTGCATGAAAAGGAACAGAAAAACAGATTTTGTAATAAAGTTGTTAAGATCAAAGCAAACCATCTTTCTCCATAATCGAATTCACTCTTTTGGGCTTTTGCTCTAAAGTGTGACACTCAGAATTTAGCAGACAAACAAGTCACCAGTCAGTCAGGGTGCTGAGAATCAGAGTGGGGCTGAAATGTTTTAACAGTTATCCTCTTCAAATTAATCAAACCCTGAAGCACGAGACCAATTTCTTCTACCCTGCACATACATGTATTTCCCTCCCCAAAACCCATAAAGTGAAGCATTTAATATGACCTTTACTCATCCTGCTGGATGCTTATTAGTTGAAAAATGCTGGTAAGTAATGGATCCCAGAGAAGTAAATGTTTATGCTTGCCTAAACCTAGCCAAGGAAATTTTCTATGGTGGAAAAACTGTCTCACCATGTAGAGTGCCATAACCAGGAGGATATTAATAGAAATAAAAATATAAATGCCTACTTGTTTGCAACTCTGAATTTAACTGTTAGGTTGCCAGAGCAGGGACAATTATTTCTCCAGAGACACAGAGCCAAACTAAGTGCCAAGGACAAAACCCTATTTCAAAGGGACTGTTTCATAGGAGCCCAATCCTGTTTCTGCCCAGCCAAAGCACACCAGGGTTTTTAATTCCAGTGTTTATATACTTAAATAGCAACTCCTGCTCTCTGCTGTGCAACTAAAGCAAATGCATCCAACTCTTTTAGCTTAAGGAGACATGCATACTCTATGTTTGACTGTGACATTCACTGCTGGCAAGGTTTAAGGCCATCTCTCAGCCCGTGATTTCTGCATGGGAAATAAGAAACTGGTGTGAGTTTGCATCTCAACCACCCATTTCACCATCCTGAACACAAGTAGGATGTACCAGAGAAGAAACATCTTCCATTACTGAAACTTGATTCACCAGAACAATCCACTAAAGCCCCATGACAGAGCGGACAAATGCCTGGAACAAGAAAACACCAAACTTTCCCCCAACTGGATTTCAACTTGCAGCAAAATGATACCAAATTCATGGTTCACCCTTTGTGTGAGCAGTGCTGAGCAGCTTCACTGCCTCCCCCCTCACCAGAGTGTCTGGTGCTGGCTGGGCTGCCCCATTACCTGTGAGTTTCCCAGCACAGATCACCCCATTCCAGCAGGGGACACTGAGGGAGCTGCCATCAGCAGCTGGCAGTTGTCTGCTCTGCCTCTGAAGGTGTCTGGATGCCCAATCACCCAGCCATCCACATCATGGAAGATGGACATTTCCATTGTCATTGTTTCCAAACCACTGGCCTGGTCTCCCAAAAAACACTTTCAGTCCAACCTAGAAGAGAAAATAAGGAGAAAAATCACTGCTTAGCTCAAAGTAAGGACTCAGCTTTGCAGTGTTTTGACAGTGATAGAGTTGGAACTAGGAAGCTCCATTGTCTGAGCAGAGTTTTGTTCTGCCTCTTCTGTTTAGAAAATATGCCAGCCATGTTGGTTCTCCCTCTCATTTCTTAACCCCAGGAGATATTTCCACAAAAATTAGAGTTTTGGTTCTTTGAAGTGCACCCACACCACCATGTGTTGCTTGAAATCACACAGCAGTAAACTGAACAGTGGCAAAATAAGAGAATGACTGAAAGTGTAGGAAAATACTGGATGATTATGAAATTTACAGAGGAATATCACAGCTGTTAATAAAGAAAAAAAAATCTAACTATTTGGGGAATTTTCTCATATCTTTTCAATGTCCATTTTAAGTGGTTCTGTCAGTGCCATTTTTTCCTAATTGTTCTTCCTAAACCTGATAAAACTTATAAAAGTTTTAAATTCTCAGAATTGGCTCTCATGCTCATTCTAATATATCCCATGATTTATTTTTTTTAAGAAACAGAAATAACAGGAAGAAGCATTATCCTCATTGTGCAAAGCTCTGCTCTCAAGATTTTTCAGTAGCTAAATAAAAATATCCGTCCTGATATGAAAATACATCAAAACAAGGAAACTGCAGATGTTCAGTGGAAAAAGCACAGAATATTTTAATATCTGCAGATGAAATTATTACAGGGTGTGAAAATTAGGTTCCGAAGTAATCAAGAAAATAATTACTCCAGGTCAAGCACTCTGAGTGAATCCAGCAGCAATGAATATAAAAGCAGACAGCATAAATAACAATGGGATGGTGCTGACCCAAAGGACTGTCACTTGTTCCATTTATCCCAACTCATTTTAATTGGACTGTGCACATGAGTAAGAATTAGGGTCAGCAGGATTAGGCTGAAAGTTTATTAAGGGCTTTAAAGGCTTTATTTTAACAATAATAAACAGAAGGGTTTAGGAGAATAGGAGGGTTATTGTGACTCTGAGTTGGATGGGAAGTCCATCACCTTAAAAAAAACCCAAACCCTGCAGCAGCAACTACTTGCAGAATAAAAGTCTTTATTCCTTGAAAATTAAATTAAAGCCTAGAACCATTTTTTGCCACCTTCTTGTCTAAGTATGAATCTTATAAAAAATACTTGAAGCAGTCTCCTTTAAAGGAGGCTCAAACACTTGGAAATTTAAGGTGCATTTTTGAGGGTTTTTTAATCATTTCTTGCTGCACCACAGGAAGTTTTTTCCCAAAAGGCTACTTGGCCTTGGGCTAGGAGGATCCCAAAAGTTGGTTTGGTTTTTTTTTTCCCCAAGTTTTAATTTATAAAAGACGAGATATTAAAAAATGTAAACATTGTGCAGCAGCTCAAAACTCCATTACAAATACTTTGTGATGGCACTTCTGGAGTTGCATATGAAAACAGGCACTTCACTGGGGAGGAGAACAAAGTCAGCTGCACTTCAAACCAAACAGAGGCACAGCCAGTACATCTTACATTTGATCAACTCTCAGTGTTTCCATCTAGCAGCAGACAGTTTTGGTGCTAATTTTATTCTTATCTCTAACATTCTCCTCTAAAAAGTCTGAAAGTCAGAATTAAAGTGAAAATTTTAATGAGCAGTGTCACTTCTTGTGTGAGCCTCAAGGTTACCTTACTTTGGTACACTGTGGGACAGGAGTGAAACTGAATTTGCAATTACAGCTAAGGCAGGGTATAATTTTTTCTAAGTGAACACACAGGAACAAAGCCTCTGCTCCTCAGGTTTGTTCACATGGAGCTGGGAAGGAGCTGGAAGGTGCAGAGAAAGGTCATATATGGATATCACACTGCTATTCAGACACCTAATTTTCACTAGGTGTGGCTACCTCTGAGTGATACAATATAAAAGATCCTTGAGTTACCTGTCTGAAGCCTGGCAGTGTTCTGTTTGTAATCTCTTAAGAATGTGCTAACTCAACCTGTCCAAAGGCAGCACACCCAACACACCTGCAGGGAACCCTGACGACTGCAATAAAGAATAATAAGGTGCTGGGAATCATTGTAATAATTAGTAACTCCTTGTAACATTCAAGTGTTTGCACAAGCTGCCAATAAAAGACATCTCACTGTATCACTGCTATCATTTAAGTAAAACTGGTTTCATCCAGAGAGAATCTTCCTCTCATTTACCACCCAAGGTCTCTGTCCCCATGGCTTTTCCTCTGCTGGAATGATGCAAACCCTCCCCTGCCAAGTTCCCTTTGGTCAGGAGTCTCTTTAGGGTTGGGACTGGCTTTTTTCTGCTATTTCGGGAAAGAACAGACTTAACTAAATGTCTGCTTTTCTTTTTCCCATCATGAGCTGTTTGCAAATGTGTGCTTTGACAGAAACCCAGCACTAAAACAACACAGGCTAAACATAGCAAAGTCAACATTAGGAAGCACCCATCTCTTAGCTAGGCTGGACTGCAATCCCATGGGAGTTGCTAGTCCATGGCCAGGGGTCAGTACTGGCCCCTGTGAGCTCTCCTGGGGACCACAAACCCACCCAACACAGACCACAGGGGTTTCTTTGGCAGAAGCAATTCCTGAGATGCAGTAGGGTTGGCACAGGTAGGAGTGGAAGAGGATGGAATCCACACTAAACTCCTGGCTGCAGGGACAAAGTGACCAGAGGGACTTTTAGCAGTGGATGTGAGCTGGACAATTTGGGAATCCTGCACCTGTTGATGGTGGCCTTGCTCCTGCTCCTCACCTCACTCTGTGCCTCAGAGGGACAGAGGGGTGAATGGGGGGCTGTTTTACTACTAAAAAGAGATATGTCAGGTCTTCTTAAGCTGTGATGCACCAGTGTGTGAACATGGCTTGGTTCTGGGCTGGGACATCTTCTTTGAGCTCTCCAGCTCCTACTGACTGACAGACATACAGGAGACCACAGCATCAGTCATCCCTCAGCTGGGTTACAGCCAACTGCTGCTTCCACTGCTTTGACATGACTTTTTAAAAGCACTCTTCTCAAAACAAACAAACAAGCCCAGCAATAATATTACAATGGATAAATGCATAGATAATATGTGAGATTCAGCTTTGTCAGTGGATACACAACTAGAATCCTTTGTGTGGAGTCTAATGTTTAGGTCTTCTGTTCTGCTTCACTGTTATTTTTATGCTGGAATTAAACAAGACCTGACTGGCTTTATTATTTTGTTGTCTAACTAATCTGCTGATTAGTCTGATTAATTATACAATTATCCTTCAGCATGACTAATAGTTTTGTCATCACTGTACAACTTGCAGTAATGTTTAATTTTTTTTTAAAGAACAACAGTAAAATGATTGTACTTTAGGGAATTAGTACTTAGCCATCCTTTAAAAACTAATAAAATGGCTAATAAAACTAAGAAGCCTGGAGATGGAAAATTAATTTAAATGGTTGACAGGTTCTATCTTAACTAGGCAAAGATATATTATCCCATATAGCAATGAGCAACAACAACAACAAAAAAATAAACTGTCTGTGATCCTACGAGTATAAAATCAGATGTAGCACATCTGGGTTCAATCCAGATACAACAGAATCAAAGTGAAAATTGCTGGGATGCAGGTGCTTACAAACATACATGGTTTTGAAGCTGGCAAAGTACCAGCTTCAGAAGTTGATATTTTCTTGGAAATATACAAATAACATAATTATTGAGATCATGTCATTAGGGTTTGTTTGGGTTTGGGGTTTTTTTTGTAATAGGCTTACACTGCGCTGGTTTAATTTGCTTTGCAGGATTATTTAGGAAATGTTCTGGCCACTTTTACTTTGAAAACATTAGATCCTAAAGGTGTTGCAGTACTGAATTGCCTCTCAAACAGATAATGATGCACATTTAGCAGGCTCATTGGCTTCAAATGCTGTGTCTGTATTACAGAGTTGCATTTTCAGCCATTCAAGGCATAATCAACCCTTTGCACACATGCACAGCTATCACCTTTCTGAAACCATTCTGGTGGACAGTCCTACAGCCATTACTGGAGGAAATTTTCCACTCTCTTCCACTCCACTGACCAAACATTTATTCTCTAAGTTCCACTCCCCAGTTCCATGTTGATTTTCTTGTTAATGTTCCCCATGACCGTCTTATAACCAATTCCCCAAGGGAACACCTGAAGAAGGAACAGCAAATTACCTCCTATTCTTGCTCCAGAGGTCCATAAAGCATCCAAGGCAATTAAGATCTTCTCACCAAAATGCACAAAGACCATGTTTTTTACTTAGAGGAGCAGTCAAGTGACTGCAATCAACATCACCCTTTCATGAAATACCCCCTGGTTGTTGGTCTAAAGTGTGCCAGAGAGGGGACAGATAAACTCTCTGCTTGCCAGAGGGAGTATTGGTCAATCTCAGAGCAATGGAAATTTTCCTCAAGATAAAGCCAAACCTCAAGCCAGAGTTACTGCAGTTCATGGACATCCTAACAACTATGGACCTTGTTTGAAAAAAGCTAAGGAGAGGTCATGATTCCTGGAGAGAGCCAGGTGGAATCCATCATTTCCAAAGCCAAGTGTCCAGGGTCGTGATCCCTATAGGAATCCAGGGCAAGGACTGGGATTGCTCAGCATTCTCCAGCTTCTGCCAAGGCAGAGATACAGAGCCCCATTCTGTTGTCACAGCTCAAGGGAAGTGCCTGTTGTGCACAACAGGAATTTCAGCTGATCTCAGAAACTGGGTCATGGCTTTGCTACTCGTGCATTTGCTATTTCTGTAGAATTGTTTTGCATCTTATTGGCTCCTGATATCTCCTGTGTGACCCTCTCAGCCTCTGAGGCCAGTTCCTTACCAGGTCCTCAGCAGCTGGCAGTGCTGCACCACCTAAGAGTTGTGTTCTAGGTGTTCTGATTACAAGGTGAAACCTTTCTCCAATGCAGATTTCTTTGTGTACATCTGCCCAGGCATGAGATACCATCACGTTTTACTTGTTTATAAATAACCTTCATTACTAAGAAGAAAAGGGTTTCAAAATTAATTAATGGCATGCACCAATGTAGCACACACCTCTGCTTGGAAATCCTGCTCTAGGATAGATTTCTCACCACTACTAAATCTTCAAAACCTATCAAATCTAACAGCAGACATTTCTGCTCCTCTCACTTCCACTTTTCTCCATCAGGATCTGTGACACATTGTTCTGGGGGCTGATATGCCAGGGGTTTTTCATGAAGAACCTGATGGCACTTGAGTATCTGTCAACAGTCAGGGTGAACTTCTTGAAAGTGCATCTTGCCATCCTGACAGACCCATCATAAATCTGGAATCCATGGATAGGGAATGTCCTAGGAGGTTTAAACACAAGCACCTTGATGCTGCACCACTGAGGCACCACACAAGAGCCATTTGGCATAAGTCAGATTCTCTAATCCATTCTCCACTGACTAATAAACTAAAGAGAAAACTAAATCAAACACATTCAGTCAAGAATGCTCTCAAGCTGTTGGCCTGAAGAGTAAGTTTATTTGGATGCTTATTATTTCTGGCCTGAACAATAATTTAAGCACCTGGTATAAATTACTCATTGGTAGCCGCATTAATTCCTGGGGCTTTTCTTCTACCTTAAGCTAAGGCCAAGAAGAAATGGCAGAAGAATAACTCACTTGTTTCTGGGCAGTGTTCTGTGTTCTCCATTTGCCCCTTTTCCCCAGTAGCTGTTTTGGCCTCTCTGGGAGCCAAAGTTGCTGCTTTCTCCAACAAAAATGGAACATGTAACCTCCAGGCTGGAGCCGCTGTCTGTTGGGAAAGTCCCATCACTGCAAGCAAAGAAACACCATGTAAATATGCAGCACAGCACAGCAATTAATTAACACTTCTAATTACACCACAGACACAGTAGAATTTGTGTCCTTAATTTGGAAAAAGGTGCATGCACCTCTAGAACAGCCTGCTCTAAAGTATGTTTAGAAACCAGCAAGTTAGTGACAAGGTAACTTTGTGCTTGAGCATCAGGACCTCCTGTCCAGGACCTCCCATTCAGCAGGAAATATTCAGCAATTATCAAGTATTCCCAAGGCATGCTGAGGCAAAGAGAATGAAAGGCTAAATTGCCCCTTGTATTTATGGTTGCTCAGGGAAGAGTCAATGTGGTCCAAAGGGGAAATGTGAGCTTTTCTCCTGTCTTACACTAATTAGCAGGGGAGTCTCAGTTTCCGTTCTTGAGCATGTTACACTGAGGGAAAAAATGGGAAGAGCCATTTTAAGAAATTACCTTGCCACAGTGAGTCCAATTCCACTGTCTGAAAACCTGGGACAGAGGAAACACAATGGTGTAAATGATGAGGAATGTCTGCAGTGAATTTGGCCTACAGACCTATTTATGCCTGTGGTGGGGGGAATGATATAACAGTAACCTACCCTGAGCTGCAGAAAATAATGTCACCACCCCTGGCCCAGGCCCTGGGGTCATTATTTTGAGGAGCAATGAGACCATCAATCATGGCAGGAACTCGTGGCTTTTCAGGATCAGCATCTTGATGTGGGCAAAACCTGAAGAAAGAATCTTAGTTAATGCAGCACAAGGGACACAGGAATCAGCATCAGACAGAGGCAGTAATGCCCAGCAGATTTTTTGTCTTCCAGTTATTGGCATGATGAATCTAAAGAGATTATATGCCCTGGATCAGAGTCAGGATATTAGCCTGATTTCACTTTTGAGCTTTGGTGTAAAGCAGAAAACAAGAAACATTCATAAGGATGAAATTCTGGCCCACATGAAGTGAGCAGGTGATTTCTCACTAGACATCAATGGGCCCACAGCTACTCCTTAATTTGATTCAATGTGATTTAGAGGCATAGAAAACATTTTTCTGAAGTCACTCAGATCCTTTTCTAGATGTCCTTACAGAGCCCATTGAAAATCCCTCTGTTAATGCTGGAAAATCAATTAGCCACTTTCAGGAGTCTCATTCAGCAAAGCTAACAGAGCAATTGGAGCTGCTCTCCTTGCATGTACAGACCAAACCCCCACATGCTTCTGTGGCTGCTGAGAGAGAAGCTGACAAAAGTAAAAAAGATTCCCCCTGGGAACTGGGTGCATCTAAATTGCTCACAGGCTATTTCTTGCCACATTTCTGCTATGTTTGGGATTAAAATGACCATTTCTTTTTCTGAGTCTACCCTCAGCTCTTACTTCCAGCTGAGATATGAAGGCATGTGGTCTCCTTGGTGCCCAAGGGGGTGACCCTGGCAGGGGTGTACAAGGGACACACAGTCATCCTTCCCTTTCAGACTTATGGGAACATCATACTGATAGGGTATGATGGAGGAGAGAAAAAGCCAAGGCTTGACCAGGAGCAGCAGCTGAATTCTCTCAACTTCCTCACTCAGACCCATAGGACTGCAGTGAGGGAGAAAATGGCCTTAATTTACCTGCTTCTACTCTGCAAAAGGAACCTCAGACATTTCAAAGCAGCTGACAAAAACCTTCCAGGCTACTTATTTTCCTTATTAATCCCAGAGCAGTCTCAGCAGCCTCTTACATCACCTTTCAGATGTAAGTTCTTCTAAGCAATTAGTAATAAATATTAGAGTTTACAAACCCACTAATGCACTAATGGGATCTGGATCCCCTTCCACATGCTCCACTGTTTAGTCCTCACAACCCCGAGTGCATGGGTGTCCTTTTTGGCCAGCAATAACACAAACAATCCAGTGCATAGCTATGGAATAGTTGCCTCTGCACATCAGAGAAAGCTTGTGTTTCTTTCAGATGCTCCAGCCATAATGAGGCATTAATGATCTGCTAAACGCTGAGCAGAAGCCAAGATGCAGTCCAGCTATCCAAAACACCGAGCCCATGCAGCATGTGCTCACCTGGCATTATCACAGTGAGATACTCCCTGGGATCTTCAGGCTCTCATTGTCTTTACTCCTTTTCCAATAAACAAACCAGCCTGGAAATGCACACGCCTCCGATTACTTTAACAGATCGCCCAACAGGGACCAAAGATCGCAGATTTTCTCAATGAACGTGGGCAGCCAGTGCGTGCAGGCACAGGAGCCCCAGCAGCCAGGGCTCTCCCTTCCCTTTGGTGTCTCCTGGCACTGCTCAGCGCGACTTTAGCACAGGATGTGGCACGCTGCAGGCAGGACAGAGCCTGCCCTGCCATATGTTATGCATCAGCATCTTGGGCTCTCTTCTGACCCAAAGCAAGGCTCTGAACTCCCACTCTCTCTCCCTCACAGAAAGCAATGAGGGACCCTGCCAAGCTCTTGATAACTTTTTGGAAAAAGAGTGTTGTTAAGAATTAAGGCTTTAAATAACGAGTGATGAGTCCCCCGACAGTCAGAAGAGAACATGAGCTGCTGCAGCCAACTGACAGGCTTTGGGCTAGAGCAGCAGCTGCCATGGACAGAGATGTAAAATATACAAAGCACAGCAAACAAAACCAATTTCTATCTAGAATATTGAGAAATAAGTTTAAAATGCTTTTTATGTTTACAGGTTATGTTTTCATGTCAACAGTATATTTTGGGAAAGTGTTTTCCTTGGAAAAAACACTACCCTTGAATTTTTGGTCTCATTTTCCAGAGGTGATGAGCAGTTGTTGGCACAAATTACTTTTCCTCATCCTCTTACATCCTGGCATCACTGTGGTCAACAGCAGTGCTGAGACTCCTGCCTGTCTCTCCTTAAATCTCACTTAGAAGTAGTTGTACTCATAGCCTGGGCACATTCCCTCTAACAGAGCCACCCAGCTGAAGCTCCTGGGATGGGGCCTGTACTCCCCTCAGCTCCCTCTTTAATATTCAGAACAAACAAAAAGGCCCACAAAGTTGATTGTGTCTTGATACAGTGTTAAAAACACCTTTATCAAAATGTGAGACCCCCCACAACCATCACAGGGCAGCACACGCAGTCAATGCCATGATATCATATTGGCATAAAACAAAAAGATACATATATATTGACATAAAAGAGATACATATTGACAGAAACATAAAAACCACCACGTGCCTTGAAATTGGAGTGGACTCTGTTGTAAAACACTCCAAGGAGGGATGTTCAGCCTGTCCCTCTGGATTCTTCCTCAGACTGTCTGGTGGGGACCTGCTGGAAGAGGCACCACATCCTGATATCCTAAAGGACAAAGGGAGGTCTGAGAAATGGGGCCCTGCAATCAGTGCTACAGCCTGCCTTGGCAGTTTAGCTTTTCACACTGTGCTGGCCAGATTTTAACCTGAGCCTGTCCAGCATGGGGGTCCTGGGGACACACAGCAGCCCATAACCCCTACAACTCCCAGCTTGTGCTTTGGCATGCACAGTAGGTCCCCAGGGCACACACAGGGGTTTCAAAAATGCATTTGTTGTGGGTGAAATTCAGGTGGTTCATTAGAAAACAGTTAGGTGTGTACAGGTATATAAAACACAAACTTGTGTTGGGTAAACATAAGATATAATAATAAGGAGAGAGCATGTATTCATATATAGAAATATAAAATTTTATTGAGCATTTAATGATTAACTACTAATAAAAATCAGTATTTTCTAAGAGATATCACACACCATTTCCAGGCATAATAGTAAGAGAAATCAGTGGAGAAGTGTAGGCAAATATTTGTTCTTAACAAAGATTGCAGAAATACATATCCAAATTTTATGTCTTACTAAAAACTTATTGCTCCTGAAATCAATAAATAAGTGTAGAATATTTGGGAAGTGGAGGCAAAGCATAGCTCTGCCATTAAATGGTTTTACCTGAGCACCAGCTGCTGCATTCTCTATTAAGTTGTTGTTTGGATTTGCAATCCAGAATGTGCTGACAGCCCTGAAAAATCAAAATCAAAATGATCCTAAGCAGTTACCAAACAGGAAGGGATACATTTTCATAGCACTGCCCTGGACTTGAGCCACAACTCTCCTATTGACTTTAAAACTCCACACAACCTTTTAATGACACTCTTTAAGGAAAATAAACCATCTAGTAATGTCAGACATGGTCATTTATGGAGCCACATGCTGAACCTATTGTAAATTATATGTGAATGTTAACACAAAATCCATGCTCTGTTCAATGCAGCTGAAGGAAATCCAAGGGTTGGGGGTTTTTTTTAAGTTAAGAAGCTTTGGAAAATGTCTGAAAAGTGAAACTTCTGGTCTGTTTTTTTGAAACTTTAGGGCAATGGCAGGAGTTAGAGATTCTCTATGAATTTATGAAGCTTCTACGTGAAAACCAACCCAAATATCCTTGCAAGCCCATTAAGAAGAAGATTAAGGAGATTTAATGTTGGTGTTTGTCCCAGTAAGGAGTTTTTCTTCAGAGGGAAGATCAGTAGTGGTTCACACAGAAGCCAGATGTAACTATAAAAGCACTGTCCTCTGTAGTCTGACTTCATTGGATGACATCTTTTGCAAGTAATAAAGATCATGTATAAAAACACTGCTGAGCTTCTGTCACTGAGAGGTGCCTCCATCAGTCCTGGAGCTGACTCAAACTACAGGCAGTGTGCATAACTGTGGACTGATCTTAAAACTACTCTGAGGAAGATTACCTGCATAATTAAGGGAAAATTGCAAAATACTGGATTTAAAAATACCCTCAGCTCTCAGAGAGAATATTTGATTCAGTGTCATAGAGTAAATATCTACATAAAGATGCATGAAGATAAGTGTGTCTTGCATGATAAACCAACAAATCAGCATGGTTAATCTAGAAATTTTTATGACTGCAACATTTCCAAAATTAAATAAGATATTCTTTAAAATGCACCACACAAAGTAATTTATAGTAACAAGATTCCTGTTCTTTCTCCTCCATTCTCAGAAGGTGCAGGGCCACTTCTTCCCTGTAATGATCATCTTGAGTAGAGATGGTATTTTACTATTTCAGTCTACTTAATATTAATTGACATGCTCAGGGATATTGCATTAAACCCTAATTTGACCAAAAGGGCTTAGCACAAGCCTCCTTTGATGTACAGTCTTATGAAGATAAATTCAGAAATCCTTCTTTTAAATGTAAATACTAAATCAGGCTAGTTAAAATACCAGCTATTTGTTACTAAATCTTACAGAAACCTTAACTTTGTACTGAAATGATCCCTGTCAGCATTTATATTCCTTCTTCAGGCATACAAAATTCCTGCTGACGTCAGTTATGTCTGTGCAAGGCTGCAAGATTAACTAATATTAACCTACTTGGTTATTTTTGTGTACAGAGGGGTACTTGAAATAAATCCATTTCGTGGAATCATATCCTGTAATTTCCCCTTGATGGGCTGCAACTGTACATAACATCTGGAGTCACAAACAGTATAGTCCCCACAGGTATAGCTCTGCTGGATTTCATTGTTTTCCTGGCAGTCACCCCTCAAACTTGTCATCTGCTGCTCTTGTTTCTGCCTCAGTGAAGTGTCCAAAGGAGAGTTAAAAATGAGTCACAACAAAATGAGGTACACAGGTACCCAGTGTTGGGAATCCACTGGGACCCTACACATGGGTACAGCACCTTGGAGTGAGCCCCAGGGAGGGTGACAGAGAGCTGACACTGAGCATGTCCCTCCCAGCCAGCTGAGGCTTGGAAACACAAATAGGAAATGGATTTAGACAAAAATGCAAGTGTGCCTGCCAGCCTGCTAAGATCAGTAAGCCTGGCTGCTTCCACCCTCCCAAATGATGGGCAGAAGCTGTGCTAAGGAGGCCATGCAAGACTAGCTTGGGACAGAAAAGTGCAGCAACAAACTGCTCATTGTTTTAAACAGCATTTCAGTTGTAGAGTTTCATTCTTCTGCATTTAGCTGCAGTTTGGCTAATTGTGCTTCAGATGGCTGCACGAAAAGCCAGATTTGTATCCAAAACCAGACTTTAGCTTCAATTAATATGATTAAGCTTCAGGCTTGCGTGGCAGCCCTGAAAAGTTACACACACAAAACTGTAGTGATCACTCTCGTGACCAGGACTAATGTGATTTAAAGATCACTTACATTTGCACTCAGAGATAAGGGTCCATGCCACCAGAACAAAAGCCCAATAACTGATCCATTCCAGCATATCACTGACAGAAAACCCAAGCCTGGAAAGGCACCCACCTGCAGCACTGTCACAGTGGCATTTTACTGTATGTGCCAGCATGAAACACTGTCCCCAGCACAAGCTGCAGCCTTGCTGCTGTGGCCACCACCAGATGATTAAGACACTAAACACTGAATTAATTATAAATAGCTCAGCAACACAATATAGGTGACCTTTATGCACTGCAATGTTAGCCAGGACAGATCAGCAGCCTGCACACGCCTGACATGTGCCCAGCACTGGGCACATCCCAGCCTGCTCCCAGCCTCCTGAGGAACCCCAGCTGCTGCTGGCTTGGAAAGCAGCACAAGCCTGGCACAGAGCAGCAGATGGAGAAGGGGAGTGCAGACAGCTCTGCATGACCCCCACACAGCAGAGCACAAACCACTCTGGCAATGCACATCTAAAATTACATCCTCTAAAACCTTGGGATGGGAGGGGGGAAACCTCCTCTCTGGTTTACTCTGCCTCTGGGCTGGAATTTCATGATCTGATGCTGAAGCAGGTGCCTGTCTGTGTTATTTAACTGCCTTGCTCTGATACACATGCTGTTCTCTGAAACTGCAAATTATTTTAAATTCTTTTCAAGCAAGGCTGTCTATTACATTTTAACTACTCTTCATTTCAGTGACTACAGATCAAAGCCACACAAGTCTTTCAAAGAATCACATATTTAATCTTTACTATAAAATCTTCTCACTGAGTCAAGTACTCCAAGCCCTCAGGGTCACATGACCAGGGCTGGATCTCACTTGGATTCTTGATTCTCTATTGCACCCCACACATGTAGATAACCCCTTGAGTACCTCCCTTCTGATAAAGAGCAAGAGCATACACCATTCTTCTAAGGACCATTATTAGCATAAGGCTTTTTTTTCATCCCAGACACATTATTTCAGTTCCAGAGGTTTAATACCCAAGGGGAAGAAAGAAAGCTAAGCTACATCCACACATACTGGACAAGCCTCCTGTCAACCTAAGGACTCTGTACACAGAATTAGGCTCTACAGACAGAGAAAATCACAAATATGAGAAGGCAATCAAAAATTGTGAGTGATATGAACAATATAAATCAAGTTTAGGATACAGGAAGAGTGTTCCTGTGTTGTACAGGTCCTATATTTTCATGAATACATTCTTTCAGGAGACCCTTTCACACATGGAGCACATCTCTATCTTGTGTCTTACACAGTTTTCTCAGTCCTTACAGGACTGAGAAGAAGTTGTCAGGAAAAACACAGGAGGTGTCAGCCTGAGCACCCACCAGTGAATGAGGAAATGCTCACAGACACCAAAATGTCACTCAGGGTCCTGCAGAGCACACAGCAACTGGACTTGTTGGGACTGGAGCAGAAATCTCCCTTTTCCAGCTGGGACACATATTGCTTTTGTTGTGACCTCTCTTTTAAGTTCCTCTTCACAATGCCCTTGTGAGGATCTAGGTCAAACCCAAGCTCCTGGCACTGAAGTGACCATTTGGGTCTTTTCTGCTCATAATTTATTCCCTTTGTCACATGAACATTTTGGGATATATTTCATGTTGCTCTGACTTGAACAAGCCCTGTCTTTTTTATCTCATTGCAAATTAAAGGTCCATTTCTTCAGTCAGCTCCATTTATACTTCACTGCTTTAATTTTAAATGAAAGTTCCCATTATCACAAACTGTCCTGAATTACCATGGCAAAGATTTCCCTGTATCTGATCACACTGTATCTGATCTGATCATATTAATTAGGCTGTGCTGAGAACCTGACATTTATTTCAAACAGCTGCACTACCAGAGGAACAGTCCTAACTCAAACAAAGGTGAAGTCAGGGCATATCTTGGGGGAAAAAAAAGACTTATTTCAATATTCTGATTTCTCTTTGTGTCACAGATGACCCTCACTATTTAGCCCTGACTAAACTGAACTTGTAACTAATAAAATTGGTCTCCTACCAGAAGGCCATGAGTTCCATCCTGAGAAGCAGTGGTGATAGCAGGTTACTGAGGAATGTTGGGTGCTCATATCCTCCTCTCTCATCCACATCCTCAGCCAGGTGAAAATGCACAGGGTAACTGCCCTGGATTTGTTGCCCCACGATTTTTTAGTTCCACTCCTGTCATGTGAACAGAGCTAAAATTCCTTAGGATCTGTTGAGACAAATGTAGATGCAGGTAACGCGTTACAATGGAAACACACACAAAAAGAAAAACAGGTTTAGGCTTTTTTTTTCTCGCTCATTAGGCAATATTTTTGCAGAGTGAAACATGGTCTGGTCCCGGGAGGAAGTGTGAGCTCCCTGTTTCCACCCACAGCAGCTCAGGACCTGCAGAGCCCTGTGCCAGCAGCTGCACACCTACGGGCACGGGGCTGCCAAGGAGCAGCTGCCAAGCAGCATGTGCAGTGTTTAGCAATAGCAGTGACAGACACGGTGCTCCTGCCAACTGCAGGAAGGGGGAGCATTTGCCACCAGGCTCTATTTCCTGGCAGCTTCTGCTGTGAGTGATTTTAGCCCAGACCTGCACAGCTCCTCAGTTTCCACCGCTTGGTACAGGAGCAGCTTTACACAAAGCCCCTGGAACAGCAAGGCTGCACCCAGAACACAGGCAAAGCTCAGCAGGGTGAGACCCAGCACTCCCCTGAGCCAGGGAGGCAGCAGGTTTGCTCTGCAGGAACCAAAATTCCTTCAGTGACATCTCATGAGGTAGCTTTGCATGGGCCCTACTGCCAGCAATGCTGCTGAAGGATCCCCTCGAAGGGAATGCCCTGGAAGGGCATGGTTTTGCAGGCATAGTGAAGAAAACATCTCGTTGCAAGTCTAGTTTTGCAAGTCAAGTTTTGCAAATTTCCCCCTTTTTCATAGACAAATATACTTTTTCCCCCCCACACAATGGTAATTTGCTGCTTTATATTGCTTGTTTACAAACCAGGAAAGGAACTATCTGAAACCACCTACAAGCAAATGTATTAAAAATTACTCACTTTAATGTGCCCTCTGAATGTATCAAAAGAGAACAGCTGGTGTAGGTATTGTCCATAACAGGAGTCTTCCATTTCTCCTTGAATAAGTGTATTTCTGGTCAGAAAACCAATCTCTGCCCCCATATCAACACCATCTCTGACTTCTCCAGTGTGAAGACAAAGTGGGCTGCCTGTGGAAACCAGAAAACCTTTTAGTCAGGATGAACACAGCATCTTTATTATTGAATTGTTCTGAGCAAGTGCACACCTTTCCTTTAAGCAATCACCAAGTCTGGGGACGTGCCAGTTGTTAGTATCTGATCCCAGAGGCAGCTACAAAGGACTGCTGCCTCTGGTAAAACTTTCAAGCACCAAAATAAAATTAGGGCCTTCAGCTCTCGTATGTGCCTTTGTGTTTATAGGACAAAAACTACTTAAAAAGACAAGTAGAATGTAAAACACAAGACAATGTAAATATTTACCACAAATGAGTACCCTGATAAAAATATTTCATACCATCCATTTTCACTTGACTGTTTCTCCTCGGACAAGGAAGGAGATTAAACTCTTCAGCCTGATGCATAGAATAATCTGTACCGGCAGTGACAATACCAGGTCACCAGGTAACCAACTTGTAACCTCATCCACCAGATGAAGAATTATTCCTTTGGACACTTCCACTTTAAATCCACTATGAGGCACGCCTGAAAAATGAAGCAATCAATTATTTTTACAGCTGCACGTGGCAGAATCATGCAATTAGATGAAGAGCATACTGATTTAATTTTGATCTAGATAACCCTTTGCATGATAGAAGTGCTCTAGCCACTAAATATGTCAGTGCCATCTCTTTGTAGAAAGCTAAAGCATTACTTTCAGAGAGTACTTCTGTTAGCTTGGTCAACATGGAGCCAAAGATTATGGTACGATTATCATTGCAGTGTTCAGATTCACAGCAGCCACACAGGAAAAGCAGAGCAAAGCAACAGAAGATGAGCAATTCTCGGGGATGACTGAACCTTTTATCCATCCACTGAAAGCAGTGACAGTAAAACAGGTGCCATCGCATGTGAGGAAATCTCTTTGGGCTATGGCTCACCCTGTTGTTCCATTCCAATGATACTCCTGCTTATCTTCTGCTCTGGAAAGCTGATCCCTCCGAGAATCCCCACCAGCGCCCAGGACTGCCTGAAGGAGACAGGCAAGGAGCGAACCGGTGACATCCCGAGCCCTGCACCCGCAGAGAACTTGGCCAGGAGGGAGCGCGCAGCATGGCACAGCTCCCCTCCCTCTGCACGGGTGACCCGGCGCACATTCCCCCCGGTACCCTCCGCATCCCCCGGTACCCAGGGCATCCCCGCGGGTCCCGCGGCCCCGGCCGAGCCCCGCTCCGCGCTCGTTGGTGCCGAGCCCCCGGCGGCGCGGAGCTGTCCATGGTGGCTCCGCTCCCTCCCCGCCCGCC